>JAIWNF010000058.1:0-274019 GCA_025093555.1 Circinella umbellata
TATAAATAATATACAGACTAGTATAAATAATCATACAAATCCCGTTTCTGGAGATAATTCAAGAGGATCTCGGACAGCTAGTTTACTTGACCATGAACCATTACAACATCCACTTTTACATAATCTCAATAACGATTTCCCCACACATACAAGCGAACTGTAAGATCTCATCCTTAAAAATCTTATACTTTTATGATTGAACTAATGATAGCTAAAATAAATTATGTACCTCTAACGCAATAAATGAACCTGGGTAATTTGTTTCATATTATTTATTTTTTTAGAAAAAAGTGCGATTTACTATATTCTAACATAACTTCTATATAGGCTTAATACTTCAGCTTTACAACAGGTGTCGCCTTTATTATCACCTACAAGTTCCACCACAGGTAACACTGGTTTACAACCACCATCACCATCAAGTTCTTCAACAGAAGACATTGTTTTTTCACCAGCGAATAATTCATCAGTAACTCAAATATTGAACCTTGTCCCTTTTAGGTATTTCATACAACTATAATTTTTTTTTATAATCAGCCTTTGTATAAAAATTATTTCATACAACTATTAAATAGCAAGAACATGAAGGAACTATTTATTCATTCGGATGATGATGAACGGTGGGGTACGTTTGAAGACGACGTAGGAAAATATTGTTATATGAGAAACTTGTTTCCTGACAAGGCAGAATCGAACGCTGCAGCCGATGATCTTTTTAAAAAGTACACAACTGAAGAACTCGATTACGAGCGATACCAATATGAAGGAAACAAAATAATAAGATCTGAAGTATAACTTTTTTTTGACTAATTTGCTTGAAAATATGCAGAAGAAAGAGTATAGAAAATGTACCGAAATTTTGATCATTTTGTGGGTTCTTTTATATATTATAGTTTAGACACTTAATGACAGCAAAACGATCATCGGCACACGAACAAGTAAATACAAAAATGATAGATTATCATTTTCCTACTGAGCTGCTCCCTGCTGGATTTCGGATTCATGGTAGTAAAAAACAGTTTTTATATCTCATTGACTTGCTAAGGTATGTAATTTTATATGTAGTATTTGAAACAGAGCTATTTATTATTATATTAAATCCAGATTCGCACGTGCTGGATATGGTGACCATGGTGCAATGCTTCAAAATGCATTTATTTCAGAAACAATGTATAAGGTATTTTTCAACAGAAATGGAAGAGGAGGCCCAAGGGTGACACCAACTCCCAATCCCATTCCGCCCTCGCTTATTTGCATGACATTTATAATGGTATTATATATTTCTTTCGGCTTTATTATTTCACAAAATATTGACTGGTGACCATATGAGGCTAACATATTAAATCCAAATAGATCTACTTTCATATGCGTAAGCCTAGCAAGCATCCCCAAACTACTGGAATAAATACAAAATTTTCTGAAGGAACTTATTGGGATACTATGTATCAAAATTATTTGCATAAACGAACTAGTGCAACACAAGAACTTGATTGGAACGTGATATCAGAATATCACACAGATATGATTTGTAAATTACAAGGACGTGCTGAAAACGAAGGACCTAGTCAAAATAACGCTGCTGAAACGGAACTCAGACTTTATGATACTGTAGGCGATGATGAAATGATCAGTTAATAAAACCATAGCTCAACTTTATTAGGGTAGTAATCATTGATGTAAATTGTTATTTAGCTTTATCTATCCATCATGTTAAATCTAATATTAATTGTTACGACATAGTTTATTTCAATAAAAAAACGGCAGCAGGCATTAGTAGCGTTCTTCATCTCATCCGACATCCGCTCATCCGATCCGCATCCGCATCCACAAGTTCGGATGCGGATGGGTCTTTACGGATGCGGATGCGGATGCGGATGGGTGTATCATCCGATCCGATGATGCAGTCATCCGAAAGATTGAAAGTAGTAATGGGTTTTTTTTATAGGTGTTTATAAAAAAAACATAAAAATATTGGATTGAAAAAGTGTGCCGCATTTTTAATGTAAGTGTAGCAAGTCAATAAATGTGACAAAAATTATTTTATCAACTCGAAGATTCATCAAACTTTTTAGATCTAAACTTTTTGAAATGATCTAATCCCAAAGATGTTGAAATGTTATTACTTGATCCCTATTCATTATATTTCTTACAACATATTATTCCTCAAATTATTTATGTCACAACATTTCCTATATTATTTCATAGTAATACTAATATTTGTCCCTTTCCAAAACGAAGAATAGCAAATAAAAAAATAACCATTGTTGAAGAAGACATCTAGAATAGTTTATTTGATATTTGTATTACCATAGTGATATATATAATATAATTATAAACCTCAATACTCTCTCTATTTTGTACAGTCCAACTGTTCATCATCCAAATATTCATCATCCAAATCCAAGTATATGAACCGTAATATCAACCCATATCCGCAGCACTTTTTTATCAATGATTATTTGCATAAGTTATAAAATCTATTCAAAGAAAAAAGAAATAAAATACTACCACCATTAGTAAACAAATACATTATAGTAATGTAATTTGGAGCAAGAGTATGTGTGTAAAAAGAAAGAGTAGTACCACTTACCAATCGTCAAGCATAATGTCCAGTTATATAAAAGTAATTATTTCAAAGATAGGGATATATAAAAAAGAAGGAGCTTTGATAATAAAATTGAGTAATGCTAGTTGTTTTGTAGGGTTATCAAGGTGTATATTAGATAGTTTTATTGACCAAGATTAAATAAAATATTTGTTAAAATCCATTGGTAAATGAGTAGATTGTTGTAAAGAATATATTTGTCTATAAACTCAATCCACAATAGTTAGTAGAGCAAAGATGTAATATTGTAATCGTTAAGCTAATAGATTCTTATTGGCGTTATTGAACATGTCCGTTCGTGTGTAAAATAGATACGATGATGAGTGATTAAAATAATATAATAAAAAAAAAGACTACCAAACTTAGTTGTTTCATTTGGGATCATTATTTTCCATTATTAAAAAAGAAGATGACTGTATTAAATGGAGTAACGAAGATTTGATTGAAGAAGCTTAGTTTTCTCTTTTTTTTTTTGGCTGTCACACATAATTTTTACACACACACACACCTTATATACTCACACCACTTTATATTTTTTTTTCTTTACTTACAAATTATTCTTTTCTGTATTTTTTATAATTCTCTTCATAAAAAGCTTTCATCTACTATATTATCTTATACATTACGGATTTATTTATTTATTTTTGCATTTATAATAAAAGTTACCATGTACTTCTCTACAATTGCCATCGTTTATTGAAATATGCTTCTATTTTGTTTCTTTGAATCAGTTTGAAGTACAATATTTATTCTGAACCAATCTAAACCAATCGCGCTATATTATACTTATATACGAAAAGACAAATCAACCATAATAACAATTTTTACAATATCCAGTACCTTTTTTTACTTTCCAAATCAAAACTTATTATAGATTACTTCACTCTTTTCTTTGATTCACTACAGTACGACGGCTCTTCCTACTTCGACTGTATTTCTGCCAAAAAAAATATACATACACACTTCATCTACCCATCCGATCCGCATCCGCATCCGTATTTGCGGATGCGGATGCGGATAGCCCTATCATCCGATCCGATCCGATCCGTGAAGAACGCTAAGTTCGAACTACACGTCGAGTTGTATATGAACCTGCCCGATGACAAATAAATGACTCACTATAGTTGATTCTAGTGCCATCACCTTGAGTTTTATTTTTGTTACCCACTTGGTTCCGCATAACTCGGAGATGTGTACTAAGCAAGCTTTCCATTCAGAGGCACGTACATGGACTGGCTCATTTAAAACAAGGGTAAGAACGCCAGGTACTGTTGAATGAGTAAGGGCGTAGCGAACATTTTGAACGGTATAGACCTCATAATCGTTGTTGTTTTGTTGGTTCATGGTGAATTAGTTAAGATGTTACAAATAGAGTTATAAAAAAAATAGCAGTAGAGAGAAAGCTTGTTTTTTTTTTAGAAAATTTTATACATATATATCTTCCATATTAAATATTAATCCTAATAAATGAAACTATCTATATGTATTGATCCCTTTGATTCAAACTAGTTATGTATTATATATATATCACATATTAAATAATATCCCACACAAATAAAACCATCCATATGTATTGCTTCATTTTATATATACCAAAAAACGTGTATTCTACTTTTTTTATTATTTTTGGTGCCTGATTATATATAACAAAAAAAACCATATTGCTCTAATAATTTGAAAGCACAAACATATTTTTCTAATCTTATTTCGTTTCATAGATGACGTGGCAGTACTGTTGCGGTTGTCGTATGTAAAGAAGAGAACGATTGACTCTGTATGAATAAAAAAATGGCAAGTTTTAGTTAAGTATACAAAAAAAAGTTTGTGTCCTTTTAATCCATGTCCCATTTTGATCTGCATTCTTTTATACATTCCCCCTTTACATTTCACGATGTACCATCAAGAAAATAAGTCGTGCCTCCCACATATTTACCTCGAACGTGTGTTTTTGTTGTATAGCTGTTGTTCGTGATTATGGGAACCTAAATCAAAAAAAAAGAAAAAAAAAGAAAAAAAACTATTTTTTTTACCTCTGTATTTTTCTTTGAATCCCATAACAAGGTTATATTTAATTTTTGCTCGTGTTTTTCTAATATATTGCCCAATGATCTCGTATATACATCCATTAGAGTTGTAGGTGTTGGCGGTGATGGAGATGGTTATAATTAAGATGGAAAAAAAAGGGTTTTTTTTCTTAGTATTATTTTTCTACTCCTATAATTTTTTATTTCACTTAAGCCACTACTTTCAAATTTCAAATCCAGTTGGGGTGAAATAAGGGCGTGCGATAGACGCATTCGCTCTCCTTCTCTATCGACTGGCAGTATTTCAAATACTCATCAAGACAAACGCCTTCGTCCTGAAAATGAAAGTCATTCAAACGAAGAAGTAGTTGCTGCGAGTACTCTTGCTCAATTGTCTGAAACATCAGAAACATTACAAGGGATTACGCGTACCTTTAGCGAATTAAGTTTTGACAACGGCGACAATGAATCTGAAGGTAATCCCAAAACAAACTACAAAATAAACGTATTTGTTAATTATGTTGCATTTCGATTACTACTTCAGATATATACCAAGATAAACGCTTCCGTTTTTCAGGGGTAGTATCTCAATCATATATCGTCGATGAGGATACGGATATGGACGCTGCTCTACAAAGAAAGAAAAGAGGCACATATGAGCAGCCGGATCTTGATAAAGTTTTTGAGGCACTAAAAGATTTACAAAGAGGAAAGTCTTTGTTACAAATATCCAAGGAAAAAAACATTAGCTATAGTACATTACGCGATCATCAAAAGCGCTATCGAAAAAATTGGTCATTGAAAACAAAGAAGCGTGGTCCACCTAAAAAAGAATTAGTACTCACTGAACCGATGTATAAATTCTTGATTCGATATGTAGATCAGCATAGCGTTGTTTCACATAAAGACATACACAAAGCCTTTATAGATGAATTCCCGGATAAAAATGCTACTCAAGAGCGATTAAAAAAATATGTATCGAAACACTTCCGTATTACGTTCCAACGTTTTAAGACTTTCCCGGAACAGCCATCACAAGACACTCCGCAGTTCTTTGCAGCTAAAGACAATTGCCTTCATATAATGTATCAAAATGGCGTTGATCCGAGACGACGTGTTTTTGTTACTGAAGTAGCATATGACGTTAATTTTCGTTGTACTTATGTTGATACGAAGCAAAAAGAGTATCGAAAAGTTAGGGCTGAAGCTAAGGGTAAGGTATATAACCCCAGGAATAACGAACAGTTGGATGAATTGACACCGATCCTTGTTTGCCTTGTCGCAGCAAGTCCTAAAGGGGTTCTCAATCATTCTGTCAAGATGTTCAAGGGACCTACTGACGAAAGAAGTATCCGTCTATTTCTACATAAATTGATGTCTTTGATGGACGTAAATGAGCATATCGATAATGAATGGAGTGTCATCTTTGATGACGCTCAAGAAGAAACAAAAAAAATGATTTCTGATATTGTCATTCAACGTAACTACAAACCATTTTTTCTCCCCCCCTGCACTGAGACTATCAATCCCATTGATGGTCTCTTTTATGACATTATTGAGCCACAATGCAATAGAAAATCGATTGATTCAAACGATCCAACGGATGGCTGTGACCATCGCATGGACAAAATTATTCACGGTACAACAAGTGTTGAAGTCAAAACCTGCTTCAGAATTTATTTCGAATGTGGATGTGACAATTGTCTTGCTTGGTTATTTTGATATATATATTTAGCTCATTTTTTTTTCTGATACTTGTCTCTTTCTTCTCCTTCAAAGTCTTCATATTTTATTATTTATCTCCTCTCTGATTTTTCATTTTTCTTATATTATTAACAAATATCTATTATACATATGTCTACTGTATCTTCCCGCTCAAGTAATTATTATTTGCTCCTCATCGCTTATTTATTTATTTGAAACTCGGCGTTATATTATCAGCTTCTTAACCCTGGAAGTAACTAATGATTCTAGCAAGCAGAAGTAATCTAAGATTATAATACGTAAGATAATATAAATGGATCAGTAATGGGTTTATAAAATAGAGAAAGAATAAGAAAAGAAGCAGATAATGGAATATGTAATAATCCAGTTTTAAAATCGATACACAGTACATAACAATGGTTGATGAAGTAGATGAAGGGGGCATAGAGAGAAATAAACAAAGTTAGAGATTATCTTCACGGGCTAGACAACGATCGAAAAATGTAGTGGAGTGGGCAATCCATTTTTCATAATCATCTAAAGTAACAGCTGCCATTGCATTTGTTAAACGCTCTTCTACTTCTTTAGTTGCTATATCCTCCGCCGTTTCTCTCCTGATATCTTCCTCATTTTCCTCCATTATTACATCCTCGTTTTCCTCAGCATTGTTAACTGTATTGTTAGATAACTGCTTATCTTGAATATTAACTTGGCGGAACAGTAGCTTTACTTTAGAAAAGAATTCCTCAATCGGGTTAAGAAATGGAGAATATCGGGGTAAACGAACAAAATTATATCCACGTTCAACAATTCTGTTACCAATGTGAGCTGCTGTGTGAATTGGAGCATTATCATATATAAGATTCCAATGTTCATGAGACAATCCTTGGCTATCAAGACGATCCATGACGCACTCCAGAAAAGCTACAAAATCCCTGGTGCATGTTCCACCATTCGTAGTTTTGACACATACATCAACAATTCCAATATGGGATATCGCAGCAATAACTGTTTTGGATCGTGTGCGTAGCTTGGGAACTTTGATGTGGGTTACTTCACCTTTCCGTGACCACCCATAATTTCTTCGCATGGAGGCAGCAAACGATGCTTCATTGATAAAAACACAATTTTTCCCATATTGGGCAATTTCAGTTTGAATATAATCCTCGACAAACTTTTTGCGCATATCTTTTGTTTCATCATTAGTACGAAGTTCAGGATACGGATGTGCACGTTTGATAGTGATATGACATTTTTTGACAAGATGACGATATACAGTTGACGGTGCTAGGAGTACTTGAAAGCGGGAATAATATGCTGATACAAGCTGTTGAATAGTATATGTATTTTCCGTTTCCAATACTGTTTCTACAAGGAATTTGCTACCTTCCGATGAAATCTTTGGTAAATGGGGACCCCTCAGTTTTTTGGGTTTAGGGTGGCCACCACGGGTTCTGTACCGTTTTTGATAATCTGACATAGTAGATTTTGGTATTTTTAACTCCTTTTCAATCTTCCTATAACTCCATCCAGATCCAAGTAATTGTAAAGCACATTCCCTCAGTTGATCCGATTCATAATCTACATATTTGCCTCAAGATTTTTTAACATGGGAGGTGTGTTTTTTCTTTGCCGCTTGAGGTATTGAAGGGGTTCTTCTGACAGCAGGAGATTCAGGTGCAATAGAAAGCAATGTTATTTCCTCTTCATCAGAATCGTCACTGTTATCACTGCTATCCTCATCATCGCTTTCATTATCGATAGCATCCCCAGTCTGAATTAAGCGAACTTGATCAACATCAAAAAAAATTTGATGATTAGAAGGCTCGGTGTCAAGATCCTCTTCATGCGTAACAGTAACAGAGTCGATCATAGTAACATCCTCCTCGATGACATTCTCTAATGAAGCTCTATAATATTAGCAAATTGAAATGCTTAATGAAAGGGGGTAATCATACCTGCAGGTTCATTCTCGCCAGTTACATTTAATGCGCTCATGGCTTTCTCTAGTAATCTGCGCGATTTTCTTATACCTGGGGCAGGTTGTTGCTCAGAATATCCTTTTCTTTTTCCTGTCGTGCAGGCTGTGTTTTTGTGAGATGACATAATTAAGTTTAATATGAAAGTGAAACGACAGGCAGCTGTAAATACGAGACACATCATGTAAAGACCGCAGAGTCACACAAAGCTCAGTATGTTTATTTTAGTATAACTTCTTTTTTAGCTACTACTGATATTTATTAAAGTATATCATTTTTTAATATTTTCAAGCTCGCATGACATCCAAAGAAAAGAAAGGACGCTTTACTTGTTGGTATCTGTAACGGTATCTTAGTCGTTATAGGGTCTTATAATGCTTTAATATTTTCACTATAATAGCAATGTAGTTACATGTACCTGATTTGAGATTAAGGCGACTAAATTTTACAGCCAGAAGCCCCATGTCATAATCATTAGGGATTTTGCTTTTTATCTTTCTCTGGACAGCATCTGTAAAAGAATGGAGCCCATGTGCTGCTTCTTCTAGCTCTTTGGGTGTTGGCCTTGGAACTTTTCTCTTGGAGTTACTGGTTGATGCTTTACGCTCCACAGTTTTCAGTCGGCTATGCATAATACTCATTTGTTCGTAATAACAGGTTCAGTAATGAATAATAAAAGCTCAATCCAATATAGTGCGTTTGTGAAGTATGTGTAACATATGCCACATGAAAAAAAAATTGAAAGATTGAAAGATTGAAAAGGGATAATGTCTTTTTTCTTATTAAGATAAAAATTCAAGTTAAATTTGAATATATATACAGATTATTTGAGAATAATATATTCTTTTCATTTGTGAATAATATTTCTGTCAGTCATGAAGAATAGACCTGATTACTTAGGTAAAAGTAAGTGTAACAAACACGAATAACTATATCATTCATTTGTGAAAATTATATAACTCTAGTAGCGAAAAACCCCTTCTATCACTTGTTAGAAACTCTGACTTTCACTAGTGGATTTTTTTAATTATCATATATGAACCATATCGCCCTTCATTTGCAAAATTCATTCTTCTCATTTGGGAAAATCATTACTTTTCATTTGTGTACAATCTCCCCATTCATATGGGAAGATCTCTACTTTTTATATGTGAAAAAGCTTACTCTCATAAATGAATAAGCTTATGTTTTATAAGCGAAGAAGTTTACTCTTTATAAGCAGATAACATCACTTATCATAGGCGGAAAAAGTTATCTTTTCTAAGCGAATAAATTAACTCTCATAACTGAATAAAGTCATTTATCATAAGTGGACAAACTTGTCCTTTGTAAGCGGATAAACTTATATTTTATATGTGGTAAATTCGTGGGTTTGTGTCCGGAGACAAATGCAAAATCCTGTATTGTAGATGAAAGCTTTTTATGAAGAGAAATATAAAAAATAGGGAAAAGAATACTCTTTGTTAAAAAAGCCGAAATTATAAATATAAAGTGCGCGTGCGCGTGCGTATATAGTATGGCTGTGTGTTGAAAAAAAAATTATGTGTGACAGCAAAAAAAAAAGAGAAAACCAAGCTTCTTCAATCAAATCTTCATTACTCCATTTAACACAGTCATCTTTTTTAATAATGGAAAATAATGATCCCAAATGAAACAACTAAGTTTGGTAGTCTTTTTTTTTATTATATTATTTTAATATCTCATTATCGTATCTATTTTACACACGAACGGACATGTTCAATAACGCCAATAAGCATCTATAAGCTTAACGATTACAATATTACATCTTTGCTCTACTAACTATTGTGGATTGAGTTTATAGACAAATATATTCTTTACAACAATCTACTTATTTACCAATGGATTTTAACAAATATTTTATTTAATCTTGGTCAATAAAACTATCTAATATACACCTTGATAACCCTATAAAACAACTAGCATTACTCAATTTTATTATCAAAGCTCCTTCTTTTTTATATATCCCTATCTTTGACATAATTGCTTTTATATAACTGGACATTGTGCTTGACGATTGGTAAGTGGTACTGCTCTTTCTTTTTACACACATACTCTTTCTCCGAATTATATTACTATAATGTATTTGTTTACTAATGGTGGTAGCATTTTATTTTATTTTTGTTTGAGTAGATTTTATAACTTATGCAAATAATCATTGAAAAAAAAGTGCTGTGGATATGGGTTGATATTACGGTTTATATACTTGGATTTGGATGATGAATATTTGGATGATGAATATTTGGATGATGAACATTTGGAATGTACAAAATAGAGAGAGTATTGGGGTTTATAATTATATTACATATATCACTATGGTAATACAAATATCAAATAAACTATTCTAGATGTCTTCTTCAACAATGGTTATTTTTTTATTTGCTATTCTTCGTTTTGGAAAGGGACAAATATTAGTATTATTATGAAATAATATAGGAAATGTTGTGACATAAATAATTTGAGGAATAATATGTTATAAGAAATATAATGAATAGGGATCAAGTAATAACATTTCAACATCTTTGGCATTAGATCATTTCAAAAAGTTTAGATCTAAAAAGTTTGATGAATCTTCGAGTTGATAAAATAATATTTGTCACATTTATTGACTTGCTACACTTGCATTAAAAATGCGGCACACTTTTTCAATCTAATATTTTTATGTTTTTTTTATAAACACCTATAAAAAAACCCATTACGACTTTCAATCTTTCGGATGACTGCATCATCGGATCGGATGATATACCCATCCGCATCCGCATCTGAACTTGTGGATGCGGATGCGGATCGGATGAGCGGATGTCGGATGAGATGAAGAACGCTACTCCTCACCAGCGAGACCAGTTTTTGGATCAATTAATACAAAAAATAAAATCAGCATGTGATATACATTCCCAAAGGTCTCTCTCTATTAGTGGACGAGCAACCATTGTAAATGTACTTATCCTATCTACTTTATGGCATGTCTTACAAGTGTGTCCGGTACCAAAATCCTTCTTTGAAAAGGTTCGAAGCGTCTGCCATACTTTTTTGACAAGGAGAATGTGGCGTAAAGTTGCTTATTATAAAATGGTTGATAATAGAAACAAAGGGGGTCTTGCCATACTTCACCCCTCCTCACAGCAATCTGCATTACAACTTAGATGGATTATTCCATTGTTCAACCACCAAGATACCACCAAGTCATTCATTCACGACTGGATTTACAATATAATGCTACAATGGTCTGATGGTCAAGACCCATTAATGGTGTTGCTATTTCCCTACCTACGTACCTCAACCATGAGGACTAATCGGTTTGTTGCTATATTGATTACTATTGGCAGATTTTTAATTATTGGTAGAATTTTAAAAATCGAAAAAACAAAAATTGAATTTTTATATTATTTAAAAATTAATACCTAAAATGATTAAGCCCAGAGAATTCATTCCCAAAACTGATTTAACAATATGCCCCAATTCTCTTATGTCAATTATGTTTGATACATTTAAACATTGTTTAAATGATATCTTATCTCCTTTTAATATAAATATAGATGAAAAATTAATAAAAAAAACTTTTATAAATAAAATGAGATATTCTTCTGTATGGACTAATATTATGTCTGGAACACATTGTATGCATATATATACAGAAAACAGCTCTAAACTTTTCACGTTATGTAATAAAAAAATTAATAGATCTGTTGATGATCCTATTAATTATATAGATTTTAATAAATGGAAATGTTCAAAACATATTGTATCAAAAAAAGATTATAAACCAAAAAGTAGAACATATAAATCAGAAAATATTATATATTGTTCTGCTTTGACATTAAAAAAGGAAAAATGTAAAAAACCTTCTAAAATAGGATCTTTATGTGTTGATCATTATATGAAAGAAAAAAAAATTAAAAATAAATCATCTATATCTGTTTCGTTATATAATAAAGAAATTAAACCTAGGCCTAAAAAGGTTACATTAAATAATGCATTTTATAATAAATATTTTCAAATTTTATTAAAAAATAATAAAAAAAAAGAAGAGGTTCAAATAGACCTCAATAATATAGATATAAGATTTGAAAACAATATATGTTTAGAACAAAATGATAATAATATATTTATTTGTAATAAAGATATTATGAAGGGGGAAGATTTATGTTATTATCATTGGAAACTTCAAAATCCAGTAATTAAAAAGGAGAAAAAACAAGAAAGAACTATAGCTAAAAAGATGAATAAATTAAAGAATAATATATTACATGATTATTCTTTATATTCATCTATTATTGAAAAAATAAAAAAAGCAAAAAATAAATTTATTGATGAAGAGGTTCAATTGAACCTCAAAAAGAAAGATGATGGGATTAAAAAATATAATAATGATTCATTTGAATATAAACAAAAAAGATTATTTTCTTGTTATATTGCAGAAACCCAATATGGAGGTACAAATAAATTAGATGAATCTGATGATGAATTTGATTGAGAAGGTATACCATATAACTTATATGAATATATAAATGGATATCCTAAAAATGTCAGATGGAAATATAATGAAATATATATAGATGAAAAAGAAGAATATATTAAAGAACAAAAAATAAGAAAACATATATATAATCACTTAAAGAAGAATAACCCTTATAAAAAAATAAACAAATCTGAAATAGATGATTTTTATGAAAAGATAAAGAAACATAAAAATTATAATAAGATAAACATAGAATTATTATAATCATAACTATTTTATTATATTTCATAATACAATAGATAATTATGAACTTGGAACGACCCCGACTTGTCGCCGTACGGAACAGCACTATACTAAACTTATTCTCTTTAATGCTATATTGAAAAAAAGGCACGTACCATGATCCTCCTCCTCCCTTTATCCCAAAGGCTCAATCTTATCCTCATCCTTTTGTTCTCGTCATGATCTTCCTCGTGTTGTTCCAAGTCCATTTTCATTCAGAACATTTGTCATCTACGATCATTGAGTTTTGCATAATTCTTCTGGGTGATCTACAACCTGGAATTACCATTCCTAATTCACTTTCAATATTACGTCAAATAACTGGATTTTCTGCATTAACGAACCGCTTGCTAAAATATGTGTCTTGCTCTTGTTGCCATTGCTTGTTCCTTTTATCCGATCCTAACTGCCCAACAACTTGTCCCAATAATGATATTCACTATCCTAATATGTGTGGAAATAATTTGTTTAAAGTCATTGCTAACCATCGTAGACCTATAAAAGAATTTACATACCAACCTTTGCCTGCGAGCATTAAGAGATTATTTTTGCGGCCAGGTTTTGAGGCAAAGATCGAGGAATAGATTAATGTCATCCATCGTCAGTTCAATTCACATGAATTTTATACATTATCAACTGATATTAGAAATGCTGGTAGTATCACTGGAAGCGAGCCTTTACCGTTAGATGCATATTCTCGCAACTGTGGAAGTGAAACATTTATGCCAGAGCGATTGTATAACTTCTTGTTGAATTTTTATCATGACGTGTATGGTGATCATCTTGTTCATTATACAAATGCCGGTGAAGGGCGACGTTTTGTTGGTAATCGGTATTGTAAAATGAGAACTATAACACTGATGGATCAAAATTACCATAGTGTTGAAGCACGATAACAACGTGGTGCACATACACAAGTTCTATTCTATACTGATGACAGGGATGAAGTAATGGCATGGCCTTGTGAAATACAATTCTTCTTTTGCCATGTGCAGATAGTCAATGATATCCTAGCAGAGCATGTTTTTGCATATGTTCGATGGCATAACATCCACAGGAATAATGATGGTCGACAGTTCGTGGATCCGTATGTGGAAACGTTAGGTAGCGGTTTTCATACTGAATTTATGGATTGTATTGTGCTTGTTCATCGTTTATATTCGCAAATTCCTGTAGTCAAATATGGCGCGCAGGCAAGTGCAAATGCAAGGACAGTCGTTATCCCATTACCCAAAAAACTATTAGCATAATAAAAACTACCGTTTTTTTTTACCTCACAAAAAATACCATTTCCCTTTTTTAAACAAAAGCAAATATTTCTCCATTCTTTTCCTTTTCCTTTTCCATCATTTGACAAGAAAAAATAGCATTACCTTTTCTGCACATCCTTTTAATCCTGGACCTACTGATGATCTTAATTTGTTATATTCTGTAATTGAGGCAGTGAAAAAAAAAGAGAGAGAGAGAGAGAGAGAAAAGAGAGAGTAAAAAAGGAGATAGGAAGATTATGTTTGGAAGTTGTAAGCTTTTATATAGTCGATGAGACAAAAGTAAGAGATCATACCTCAGCTAACAAAACTGTGTGTCAAAGTGCTATTGTCATCTTGCCAATCATTACATGTTTGAAAAAAAATATCCTATATTTATATCGAAAACGGCTTTAGAATGCTTCTGTATAATTAAAAAGAAAACGTTAGTGAAAAACCAATAAGAAGAAAGAGAAAAGGCATATACTGTAATAAGGTGGTTATTTTTCCTGGTCATATAGAGAGTAGAACTAGTTCACATAAAAATCTTTAATGTTATTGAGAAGATTAAGCAAAAAACCGAACGTTAGGAATGTAGTGCCATATGGGAAAAAAAATTAGAAGAACAAAAGCTCAAATAGATCACAGGTAAGCTCCGAATAATTGTCGGAATTACCCCAAAAAGCTCTTTAATACTAATCTTCCCGCATACATGCACTTTTTACAAAAAAAAACAAGTTTTTATTTTAAACGGCTATCCAGCCCTCCAATCGTCGTTGTTCATCGCTGCTCAAGGCAACGACGCGGACATCACCAACCACTTTCACCAACTAGTTGCATCTGAAGAAGGCTTCAACTCGTCAAGAAGGCATAAAAGTTCATTTGCCTAAAACAATTGTCGAAATCAATTATAAAGCCTATAGTGAATTATTGGTAAATATACATACCTTCTCATTCCTCCAGTGTGGTTTTCTGACGAGCACACGCTTCCCAATCACCCCGTTGTACTCGTCATCCGTCTCCTCATCTGACATATACTCTGGTTTAAGCGACGCCTCTCCTCCAGAGTACGTCTCCTGCAAGCGAGCCCAATGCATTTGGAATGCGTCACACCTATGTTTGTGCTTCTACTAAGTTTGTTAGAACACTCTTTGCCTATTAATAGCATAATTTTTTTTCTTACAGCATGGCGACGAGCATTACGCCTACTGGACGTTCTACGTTGTTCTGCCTGGTTTGCCGATCTACGTATTTTTGATCGCTGATTGTCAAAGAAGTCGTAAATCTTCTTCAACAATCGTTCCTCCTGAATGTCATATCTCTGAAGGCCCTTAATGTATGAAGCAATCGTCATCTTCACACCAGAATTGTGAGCTGATCGATATACTTCATTCCATCTGAAACCTTCAGCACCCAAGGCAGCGTTTTGATGGCGTATGGCAGCCTATTACTCTATGATGTTACTAACGGACCCTATATCTTTTTATATATTTTTTACTAGTGACTTACAGAAACTTTTGCCAAACGACCAGCTCGGAAGCCCTCCACGGCACCATGCATCGCGACTGGTTCAGCGTTTTGATTGACAGCAAGTGGAGGCTGTACTTGCTGTTGTGCCAATGCCTGTCTGGCAATGACATCTCCCATCGCCTGAACCTGCGATTCCAACATGGCATTTCGCGCCTCCACTTGTCGGACACGATCTTCCAACCGCAACAACGCATTGTTTGCAGTATTATCTTGTTGAATAGTGGCATTACGAGCCGCCCTGCGCTGGGCTCGAGCAGCATTAATTTCTCCTATAGTTGGCATCTAAAAAAAATCTCAATATAAAAGCGATCATTCAACACGTTCTATAGGTATCCATTTACATTTTTAATTAATTTGGGTGAATAGCGTAAGTGTGATGTTTATTTTTTTTGTTTAGAAGAAAAGACAAGTGAGGTAAGAAGAAGATAATTTGGGGGAGGTAATTATTAGACAATATGATTGAGTGTTCTCCTATGTTATGCATGATGAGGGTAATGATATTATAAAGTCTTTTTTTGTTTAAAATCATTTTTGTCCCTTTCTTCCACTTTTACATTTTTTTCTCAAAAACGTTTTTACCCCTCTCTCACTATAATGCTAATCTTTTGTATGTGGTAATGCTATATTTTTTTACGTCCTTTCTTCATCAAATTGATGATTATACTCATATACTGATGATGGTTTTTATATATATTAATCTGTATTTTTCTTCTTAGAATTGAAATAGCTCAATAGCGAAATCGAACTTGTAAGTTTTCTACTTCTATTTTATACTTTTGAAATGATTGCTATTATTACGTTTGCATCTGTCTGATGTCGTTTTATTGTTTTATGTTTTATATATAGTACCAGATACTAGCTGTTGCTCTTTGGTATATTCTTTTTATATACGTTCACTCAATTGATCAAGAATAATTATGTGTTACTCAAACGCTACTTTCCATATTAGATTAATTTTCTTTTTATTTCTTTTTGACTATTATTAGCTAATTTCTTTTTTTTGTGCACTTTTAATCTAACATATTATTGTTTCTCTTTTACAAAGTGTACATCTCTGTTTTACGTAATTGTCATCTCCTCCATTTAAATTAGCATTAGGCAACTAATCTCTCTCCTTTTTCTTCTGTAATTGCTTATTTCTGTGTGTTAAAATTATAATAAAATCGGTTTTATTACCATATCATATAAACCATCTGTTTTTTTATAAAAATTGTGAGCAAAATTAATGATACTATCTATTTTTACTGAAAGACAACCCCCCTAATATCCAAATGCATACATATGCAGACCTCTGTAGTAATATAGCATGCACTAGGCACCCAGTCCATATGTAATGCAGTAACAAACATTTTATATGTTTGCATATAAATATAATATCAGACCCCCTACACCATTTTTACGTTGATGCATATCAAACTTATATGCTGTTTCCATAGCGTAAAAGCTGCTTGATACCATGTTTCTATATTCATTACTATTTACCCTACTTTTATGCCACTTTTATGCTAACTTTACTGCTTTTCAGACAGCGTCAAAGCAGCCTTGTTGCCCAGTGGACTTATTATTATGTATCATTTTCTTTTATATTTATTTCTTTGTATTTCCGCTCCAATAAAGTGAAAACGATGATTATAGCATATGTACTTATAGGTCGGAATCGATGGTCTCTTGGAATTGACCAGAGATTTATCAACTGTCAATTCGATATAACGATACATTTTTGATCTGATGGGATGTATCATTATAGTGAGGGGTGACAGTACAGAACCATTTCTCTTTTGTTTCAATTATGACTTCTCTCTTGTACTATTATCACTTACAGCTGCAATAACATCACTTCTACTGAACATGTTACTGTATTGTATTTAATAAAATATTATAGAGTTCTAACCAACTCTCATACAAAAAAATAGCAACAATCATTTGATATTTTTAATGGCTGAACAACCTTGTTGTATCATCCCGTCTTTTTGATGTTTGATACTCAATTCATCAAAGCGCTTGACTTATTGTGTCTAACTGTAAGTATTTTAATAGATAACTCGTCTTGTTTAAGCACTATGTAAACTCTATACACAAGAGATGTAGTTGAGTAATGCGCATGGTGGATTTCTCGTATTTTTATACTTTTTTTTTGCCATATCCTTTTTTTCTTTCCCAATTTACAACAAAGTTGCACCATCATCAATCAAGACTGAAAAAGCAATCAAAAGCGTGCTTACACAAAACAAACTCACCTCCACTATAACAATTACACCATCACCAGAGAATCGAGTTTATAAGCCTCATAGCACAGCCACTATACTGTTACACACATCAAACCTTCTTAGGCACAATAAACTAAGACTTAACAATCCTAACACAAGTATGCTCAACAGACAGCAACAGCAAGAATCCATCATATGTGAGAAGATAAACACCACAGCAGATTTCAACAGTAGTCAATTTGAACAGAACGTTTTAATTGACACCTTGAGACAAAGCCAACCTGACTTACGCCAAGTACCAGAATGGGCACAATTCATTGTCCACCAACAAACTGCTATGGCAAAAACAATAGCAGAACAAACCAAGGAACTAAAAGTACAGGATGGGAAGTTACAACTTTTACAAAAACGTATCAAAGAAAATGAGGTACTAAAAGCTCAAGTCACTGATCATAAAAAAAAGCTTCAGCATCTTGAATCGCAGCAGCAGCAGCAGACAACTATTACACCTGAGGATGTAACAAATAACGATTCACATGATCAAGATCTCCTACTCACCGGTACATGTAAGTTTCGTCACGCTATTTCGACTAAGGAATGGGAACATTGTAAGACTGAGATTGAGGCCACTAAAAAACAACAACAGCAATAAGACAAAACAAAACAAAACAACTAAAACAATTCAAACAATTAGATCAGCAAATGCAACGTCAACAACAACTTTAGCAACATGCATCAATGAAGTCATATGCTAAAATTACTAGTAAAAATGTCACACAAAAAACAAAAGTTACACAGCCACCTTCTAAAAAATTAATTAACTAAGCGCATCACATATTAATCCCAGCTACGGACACAATAGTGTATACTTTTGTATATATGGGCTCACCACGTCACACTCTATACAGTGAAATCCGAAAAGCCCTCCGCTTAGTAGGTGTAGCACAAGAGCGTGTAATAGATATTCAGTTCCCAACACACAACACTGTGGCCTTATTGATCCACTCATTATATAAAAAAGAACTCAGAGAACTTCTTAGTCAGGCCAAACTTTCACCAAAGGATAATTCTGATCCCACTGCAGTAACAACTATTGGTGATCCTATATTACTGGCAAAATTATCAGAAGACCAACGAATTACCGAAGCCAAGAAAATTTACCAAGAAAGGATGTTGGCTATGTTCTCACATATGCCAAAAAAACATTTAGGCATCGCTATTCTTCGACATTTCACTTCGCTCTCTAAAGAAGACCCACATCACATTGATTCTGACTATTGGACTAAATTTCAAGAAAAGAACCCAAAAACATCACCATGTCAACATCATTTGATAAATTCATTAGATAATGCCCATAAATTGTTGTCTGGTACTAATGACAACAAAAATAATGAGCTGGAACAAATAGAATATTAATGATTGACCACCTGAAAATTAGTCTCTTGAATGCAACTGGTATTGAAAAATCACCAGTTGAAATTATTGAATTCTGTAACAGCAACAACATCGACTTAATACTCATCACCGAAACTTTTCTCATCCGTGGACGACTTTATACTGACTGGTTTCAGTATCATAACTATGTAATACAACCTAATCCTAAAAAGAGAGGGCAAGGCGGTATTTCACTACTAGTATGACCTAATATCAACATTCACATCCATCAACTCCCCAATCAAAACAGTTTCACCCTCTCATTTAAAATTGGCATGTATACCTTCCATGGCTTATACCTACCACCACCACCAACAATTACTGATGATACTGTTATTGAGCTACTGGATCAGCTCCCAATCAATAACTATACCATTATATTAGGTGATCTCAACGCACGATCAAAACTTCTTACTGGTGACCATTCTAATAATACTCATGGACTCAAAGTTCTCGAACCATGAGTTACTGGGAATGGGTTCTATGTCTAGAATGGACCTCTAACACGCACACAACCAACTTTTCACACAGCTACTAGTAACAACACTATTGATTTATTCATATCAATGTTAAATACTATTATTAACCCCTCTTTAGAAATACACGATTTGCAATCTCTCTCTACTCATCACCATCTGTGTTCTTTATCATTTTATATACCCATACCATAGAATCCTCTTCCGACTCCAAATTCAACTCGACAGCATTGGAAATTACAACGTCTGACTGATCCTGAAGTTAAACAACTATATATAAAAAATTTGAAGACAATACTACATGTATATCACAACTTTTTGATCGATTTAATAGCTCCAACAGCATTTGCCATCTACCAACAGTAGAACAAATCGGCCATGACCTAACATCAGCAATCTACAATGCACTTGATAGTAGTGTTACATGCCTCAAACCATGACCAAAGAAATAGAAAAATTATCGAATGAGGAACTGAAACAAAAAGCAAATCACTGAGAAAAAGCATATATAAAATGGCGATATGCACCAAGAGATAACTTGGTTGTTAATGCTAAACTCTGGTCGGACTACACCCAAAAATGTGATGAGTTCTCCAAAGCAGTCTCTAGAACACGTCGTCTCACATAGAACCAATTCTGTAATAAACTTGGCAATGCACCACCACATGAAGCCAACACAGTAATAAAAAGGATGTGAAAGAATAGACAAACTAACCAAGTTTTTTCCTATCCAGATGGTCCACAGCAGGCAACAGAAATAATGATAATGCACTTATCGCACGTTTTCGGTGGGGAACAACATAATCCTTACAACACAGCCAGAATAGGAGTCTTTCTTAACCAGCAAATTTTTGACAGTAATAAATTTGACAACCTATTTGCAGTGGAAGAAATCGAATACATAATTAGCAAAATGGCCCCATATAAAGCACCTGGTAATAATCACCTTACTGGTGCTATGCTTAAACCAATTGCTAAACCGCTCTCTAATTTATTAAGCAAATTTTTCAAACTATGCTAGTATTGGTCATATATGCCGACATCACTGTTATATCAATAGAAATTTAAATATAAAAGGAGATGTAAATAAGTCAGCGAGACCCAAAAGAACAATAATTGAACTCCAGTTTATTAAAATAAAATATTATCTCTATTTATATGAATCTTATTATCAGTGGGATATACTGATATGTGTATACGTAAGATTTATATTTGTCATGGCCGTGTGAATTATGAATATAAGATTAATGCTATTAAGATTAGACTTTGAGCGGTTGACGATATGATATATCTACGCAGCTGTTATCTTATATCATTATAGAAGACAGACTTCTGTGTTCTTATAAATTATGGTCCAAATAGGGAAATACACGAAATGTCAGCAAAGCATAATTAAAGATACGCTATACTTTAATAATTAGAATGACAAATAATTATCTTTTTGAATAATATGTGTTGGATACAACACTGCCGCTAAAAGAGAACACTATGCTATTTGTCCAATGCTACAGCCTCCGACTAATGAACTTCTCACCGTATTTGGTACTATTCCATCAACATAAACTGAATTGCAGCCTCTTAACTTTATCATGAATCATCTACCACGCTCTGAAGTTGGCTTGACATTGGGGAAGTGGCCGAAAGTCTGGAGTGCTCTTATATGGGTGCTTTGTGAAATCGAGCGTTTGAGCCATCCTGATGACGCATTCGATGAAGCTGAACCGAATCCTGGAGATGCCCTGGACATTACACCCCCACCACACACACAATTTTCCGCAAACCCATAGTATCTTTTCTTTCTTGTTCCTATTTTTCTTATATATATTTTATTATCTTACCTTCGATAAACTTGATCTTAGTTCTCCTACGTTTCTACCTTATACTTAGCTTTTATCTTTCTCTCTCTCCCACTAGTTTAACTTTTTCCCTTAATGAGGGGTTTTTCAGTTGATACCTCTTCGCTCTTTTGTATATAACTGTCAATTCATTCTGTACCGCAAGGAAGCGACCACATGCCCATTGGCGAAGGTCATCTTAGTCTCCCATCTAATAAATACTACAAAAATTTTAACCTAAACTCCATACACTGATAACAGTGATAACAACGCCAATATCGTTACTGCCATAAATATCACATCTACTCAGTATTTTATTTTCAAGAAATGGTTCACTGATGAGGTTCTCTATCGCTGTATTTTCTTCTTTCTCTTCTATTACTAATGCTCTATATTTTTTTTCCTTATATATAACAAAATTATGGAGATAGCGATAGTCCACCAGCAACAACATTTTCATTTGAAGTTCAAGGGAAAGCTGCCTTTCGCATTTTAAAGTAGCGTATAGATATATCTTTCTATTCAACCAGATAACGTGACGGTCGACTCCAGCATTTATTCCGTTTTGACCATCTCACATGCCCATTCTTCAAGTTGTAAAGTTTTTGATGTCCAAGTAAGTTAGCAAGCACAAAAGAAACCATTATAAATAGACTCTTTTAACAGCATACAATAATTTTTGAAGCTTACAAAACGTATCTGTGTTGATTCTTGTTAAACACAAACACCTCACAATCACTCGTACCCATGTTTCCGTTTCTTTTTGCTCTATTTTACATATTAATAATATATCCTATAATTTGGTCCGGATAATATCAAAAGTGGTGTTGGTATATATTTATATAAAAAACCGTGATTGCCAAAAGCAAAGATTAACAGTGTAAATATTGTAGCTCCATAATGATGGTGATGGTCCTTTTATTTTCATTTACAAATACTATCCTTTATTTCCACGATTGCCTATTAATCAATGTAAATATGTCAATTATCTATTCTTTCCTTTACAAAAATAACACTAAGATAAAAAACATACCCCATCCTTTCGGATTTGCTTCAGTAAATTCGTCCCATTCTCGGTTTTTCATTGTTTCTGCATTCAGTGCTTCATAATCATTATCATCAATTTCTTCTTTTTCTGGTGGTGCTTTCCCACTAGAAATATATAAATATGTGGTGTCAAATTATCATTACAGAGCCCTTTTTTATCATTATTCCTGCACTAAAGCAACACGTACCCTCCTCTAATAATATTTCCTCGTTCCTCTTCTTGTTCAAGGTATTCATCGATTGTCATAGTCGGCAGACTCCACCCAGGTCTAAATACTTGATCCCGAAGTTCTTCTCGCTTGTTGGTAATCACAAAAGGTTGTAATGGTCGTCCTTGTTTATTCAATAATGGTTTATCACGACCCCATGTAGGTGGCGATGCCCGCTGATCCCGAATCGGCTCCTCTTGGCGTTGTCCACTCTTACTTGACATCATTCGTCGTCGATCGTTTGTCATTGCCTCCATTTCCTTAACCATAACTAATTCTTGATCGATGGACTGTAAATGTTGTAGTGCTTTTATGATATACAATTGTATCGAAGCAAGAACCCAATCGCGCTCCATATCATCCAAGTCGTTGTTTGTTCCGTTGTCAATATTATCCATTTGTGTCCGTAAAGCTTTAATTTGATTCTCGGCTGCTTTTTCTCGTTTATATTGATCAATCTTCTGTTGTCGTTGTTGGGCTGGATTGAGCTTCATAATCGCGGCTGTAATGGTTTCTGCTGCCTGTTCTTGACTATGTTTATATACACGTGAATCTTCTTCGCGCATTAATTGGTGTTCCTGACATGTGTTCAAAAATGAAATAAAATAATTCTAGAATTTCGACAAAGAATTAATATATTAAAACAATAAATTAAAAGAGGTTGACAGTTAAAATGTTTAATTGTTCTCAAAGGATTCTCTTGTTACCTTTGCAGTTTCCAAAATTAATCCCCGATTTCCATTGGGATCAGTTATTTTAAGGGTCAAACCACCAAGATATATCGGGATCAATAAAAACCGTAAATCTTGGGTATTTATATCGTCGAGTATTTCGTTGGAACTAAAGACTGACAACTGCCGTACAAGATCGTTGGCTCGTTCCAATCGACCAAGTCCATCGCGTACCTTCGTTTGGTACGTCAAGTCGATGCTTGGGAGCGAAGTTTCTTCAAGCTCGTTAATAAGAGCTTGGCCTGTTTTGAAGAGTTCTCCTAGTGATAGATTATCCATTGCTGTTATATATCCTGCTTTTATGAAAGATAAAAAGAAGGAACCTTACGTATTAATAATGCTCCAATAAAATTATGTTAAAAACCGTCTGTTTGTATTCTAGCACCGCAACAAAGATTTTACCAAGCAAATCTCTATCTGCAGCATAAAAATAATCTTCATACTTCTCACGATGATGACTATCATTGTCATATGAGCGAATATATATTCAAGGATGTTAACTTATAATTAGCTATACTAATATGTACGAGCGCAAAGCCTATTTGTAGTGGCAAAAGTAATAGGTTCTGTATAAGAGCTTTTTTATGTACCATATTATCTTAATTAACAACTACATGTAGGGAATTCCTTCTGACACCGCACAAATAAAAAACTTGTAGAACAAGTTCTTGATCTATATAAACTATAGTAACAGCGTTGTCAACACCAATAGCGCTTATTTGACCAGTCGTATGTAACATTAAAATTATACTTATTGCGTGACAACATAAAAAATATTGCATTGGAAAGTGCTTGAATACTGCTTTAAAATAATACCTGAATTATGCTTGATATATATAGAACATATACTTTATTTAAGCATTATTTTAGAGCAATATTTAGGTATTAAATATAAGGCACTATCCAGGCATTTTTAAAGTATTATTCTAGCAAGAAATCTAAAGTATTATTCAGGCACTTTCAGGTATTAAACAAAAATGAGCTGGGTTCAGGCATTATTCAGACACTATTCAATCATCAAAAGAAAATAAAATGGCCTGAGGTTAAGCATCATTGAAATTTTATTTAGTTGTGCCTAGTAACTCTTGAAGTTGATCAACAATTTTTATGCTAACAATGCTCAACATTACATAGCAAAAAAAGTTATATGTACGGAACTTGCGGCATTACATCTAATATTATATATACAGAATTTGCATTCATTTCCGGACGCAACCCTCAACTTTTTCGCTTATAAAAGGGGATACTTGGTTAATCCCATAAAGCAGGCGTAGCAAATACGAAACAAAAGGTATATATTAGTCACGAAAGACCCCCCCCACCCCCGCGCAAATCTTTAATCTTCACAAGTGAATCTCTTGGACCTCATAAGTAAAAAATCATACACGTATTATAAGCGAAAATTACTGCTATTGTAAGCGATAAATACCGCCATTATAGGCAAAAAATATTCCCATCATAAGCGAAAAATATAGCATATCATAAGCGAACAAAATCACATTTATAAACGAGAAAAAATTACTCTTATGAGCGAAAAAATTGAGGGTTGCGTCCGGAAATAAACACAAAATCCTGTATTACAAAATGTTCTCCTTTAACCTTTTTCTTGTCATCCCAACAAGGTTTTTTAAATAATCCCATTTCAAGGTTATGAACTGTCTTAAACAAGTATGTCCAACCGGACGCTGTGTTTAACGGGAACTTTAAATAAAGTCAATGAATTTATCGTATTACAAAGTGTGCAGCTTGTCTTTTATCCAAGCCCCCAAGCAATACACTTTTAATAGCACCATGAACTATAGCCATTACCACAGGTTAGTGAAATATCATTCTTGTCCAAATAAAGTATGATCGAGTACCGTAAGTCAGTATCCCACAAAAGTTATTGCTTAATTCAGGATTAATAATTATCAAACGCTTCTATAAAGTCGACGTTGCTATATATACGGCGCCAGAGCTAGGGTCTATAGACGATCGTTCGTATATGAATGACCAACTTTTATTTTATTTTGTCCTTGTTTATGGACCATAAAAAATGGTGTTTCACCAAAATAATATCATGGTTTTATCGCATCAATTGAGCTTTTCCCTTCAATTACATAAGTTTCTAAAAAGTTTATTATGAGTACTAATATTATATTTACTTTATAATAACTGCATGTAACATTCTTATATTTCAATAAATAATAACAGAAACATACACATCCACGTTCAACTCCATCCTCACAGTACAATCTGCCCGACTAGTTTTCCTGTAAGTAATTGAACTACGTACTAAATCTATTATGCTTTTTTTATGTATTCAGATCAAATATACATTGATTTTAATTCATTGGATAGATGGTTTATAAAGCTAATAATAATTGTAATAAAAAGATATTCTTGTGGTTTTTATAACGTTTTTAAACAAGTATGTGATTAACCAGTAATATAAAATTACTTTACCTATCAAACAAGGATAGTTTTATGTCTGAATATAGCCTGAAATAAAGATTGATAAAAACGTTTAGATGTCCGTTTAGTGTTGCTTGTTTGTCTTGTTTTCATATGGACTACAGCTCCCACTTGTGTACATAATGATATAGTGAGAAAAGATAAGAAATATTGGCCGTTATTCATATATATTTTTAGGTTATAAAACTATAAGAACTGTACAGATAGTGTATAAATAGCCGGTTACGACGTAATTATATCAGATTGTTGTTCTGCCCTTGAAAAATATAAGAGTAGGATGTTTGTAGCAATTCCCTTATATGTACTAGCTTGATTCCTCAGTTTGCATTCACCTTGAAATAAGATGAACAAATACTATGGTGATTACGTTGCGAAGAAAGATTACAAGTCTTGTTATGATAAAGATTCCGTTTTGAGATACGTATATGTATACTAGCTCAATAACTCTTATTACCTTTAGACTTATCCATTTTACATTTACAATTTTATAATTGAGCAAGCAGCTTTTGGATTAATAGAAAGATACCAAGAATAGTAGCCGTTCGTTAAAGATTTCGAACTAATTCACTGAAAGATATCTCATAGCTTATTAATATTTTTTTCTGGTAATATGTTTAGTTACTGTCTACTTAATATAACATTAATTTGAAGCGTCCATAACCGGGAATGAAAAAAGAGAATAGAAAAATCGTTTCCAGATTCTGGTTATTAGCATTTCGTTAACCATCGTTACAGCATTCGTTGCTTTTGAAAAAGGTATTCCGTATATAATTACTGCTTACCATGGTAATTGGTGATATTCGTTGTTTTTTTTTTCAATCTTTTGATATATATATACATCAATAGATAGCTATTGTTGTACCATTTGGTGTTAAAGGTGGAATCTTTTTCGGGTAAGGTCAACAAGCTCACCGTTTTTCAATGAAATATGGTATACTCAAATTATACACCCCATTGTTCAAGAATAGAGTAGAAATTATGAGTGGAAGAGCTTTAAACTAATAATCACTTCGAAGACTAAACATGAAAAGTAGTACAAATTTACCCAGAGAATGGAAAACCAGTGGCCCGGATGGTTATGTTTTATATCCCCAAACTTATTTGTCCAACTTAGACCTATCAAATCTTATCAAGTATTTTTTTGGGAATGAAACTTGCTATTTTATCCACCACTTTCCGAATCCCATTGACAAGAAACCAGATTTTTCAACATTGTTGAATCATATTTATCGTGCTTATCTATAGAATATGATGTGCACCAACGCTGAAAATAGAAAGAAGAGTCCAAGTTCATGACATTGCATTCCTCTTGCGCAGATGCTATATGATAGTGATGAAGTGTCGGTACTAAACATTATAATAAAATATACCATCGGGCAAAGATACAGTTTAGGTTGTCTTAATGACAATGCAGCACCTTCAAGATCAAATGATTTACCCCCATTGCAGTTAAGACATTTCGAAGACTCTTATTAGAATTGATTGATAGTCCGGATTGTCTTTTTCGTCTCTTTTATTAGTAAAGATGTAACCAGTAACGCTACCTTACCAAGATCATTTTTTGTTAGCATCAGGGTCATAATTCTCAAAGAAGTTGAGGTCCGTCCCCATTTGTGTTGATCTATAATAATTGTTGATGAGGTATATCATCACACAGAGATGAGAGTAAACCCTATCACGAACCACCAAATAATGAGCATCTACTAAACTGATGCTTAGCTTTTGTGTCTTTATTTTAGTACATCACTCTTTATTCCTACTAAGTTGGAATGGTCAATATATATTTCAATATGCCTGACGATTAGGATGCTTCAAGGAGGACCATGTAGGTCACTTTCAAATTACATGGCAGCTGTTGTTCACTTCCTGGCATATTACAAATTGATATATGAACACCTCTCGACCTGTAAACGGCTTGAATTTATAACCAAGATGTTTCTCGAGTGGACTTTTGTTTTTGTAAGGAACAAGTTATGAATGGTTTTAATCGTTCCTTTAATAGTGTATATGTCATACAAATATCAAATATGTTGTTGATTGCTCTACACTTTATTATTTTTATGAATAGAAAGACAATACTTTATGCTACTATTTTAGTTTCCTTTTCATTGTGTACTCATAATCGATGAATTAGTGATATATTATACCACCAAATAATGCCGAGATGCATTTGAAGTGTAATTCATAAATATAATTTTTTTTTTGCTAAAGATTTGGAGTACTGGAAATAATTTGTTGAATAATAAGAATAATAATGCCAATGATGGTGATGATGTTGTCGATGTAGTTTTTGTAGTCATGATAATCAATTCTGTTGTTGTTCTTCATCGTATTCTTCTTCCATTAATTCATCATCATCTCGTGCTAACGCACTTAATACAGTTTCCAACATTTCTTCTAATTGGTCTTCCGAAAACCGTTCTTCACATTCTTCGATTAACTAACAGAATTTTTTTTAATAATCTAATTTTAGTGGTTCTGTAAGACTTTCTCTCTTCTAACCCAACCATTTCATTCGCCACACTTAAACTCACAAGATATATTTCTACAGCACTTCTTGGCCTTAAGTTTAACAATTGTAATTTTTCTGCCATGGTCAATTCGTATGATTTCATGGCTTCCATGAATTCTTTTACTTGCTTTTGATCTTGAGTTCCACATGAGGTTTCTTTCAAATATTCAGTCAACTACATAAAATACATGTATAAGCATATAAGTGTAAGAAGTTGGATTTTTAGATCTCGCTCGATCTTTTATGATTCAAACTAAATACATAAGATTAAAAACATACTTCGAATTGGACAGTGCGTAGGTTTTCTGGTACACTAATACCATTGGTAGAATCTTGTGCTTTTTTTTGTTTCGCTTGTTGTTCTTCTAATAATTGGAGTACTTCAAAGTTACTCAACATTGCAGCCCGTGGATTTTCAATGATCATTTTTAATTTGTATACTGAAGAAAAAAGTGATAAAAAATGCAACTGAGTTGTCGGGGTAACATTAACCTTTTTTTTTTTCGGACGTGTTAAAGAAACGAAGTGGTAGATGATAATAAAAGCGATGGTTAATCAGTATCAGTCAAGATATAGGTTATACTACAGTAAAGTTAGCATTGTAGAATAAACAATTATTGGAAAATGTACTGTACAGATTATTTTTAGTATACTGAACAGCTAAAATAAAGAGAATATGTCGCTTGAAACTACCAAGTGGTAAAGTTATCAACGAAAATTTGTACAGTGGCTATATCGACTTGGGAATTGCTACGGACACCCCACAAATAAAAGTTGTCAAATAAGTTCTCAGACCATGTAAACTATAGTACCAGCGTTATCAACACTAATACCACTCCCTTATTTGACCACTCATATATATCATTAAAAGTATACATTATTCCTTGTTTGTCTTGTCTTCATGTAGACTACAACTCTCACTTGTGTGCATAACGATATAGTGAGAGAAGATAAGAAATATTGAACGATATTTATAAAAAGTCGAGCTGCTAATATAAGCTGCATAAACATTTTAAGTTATATAACGCTAATAATTGTATATATAGTGTATAAATGGCTGGATACGACATAATTATATCGGATTGTTATGTATCTTTGAAAAAATATAAAGGTGGAGTGTCCGGAAGAATGGAAATTATCTAATATAGTATGCTTTTGGGATGTCCGTAGCAATTCCCTATCGACTTTGAAAGTGCTATATGTCGTATTATGTAGTATATATTCCGTTTCTATTGATCACATCCCAATAAAACGTACCTTGATAAGGGACTTTAAATTGATTACTATGAAATATCGCATAAATACGGTTGTGCATTAATAAATACAAGCTCCAGGGAAGAACATTATTATGGAAAAAACATCAGCTAACATCGAATAAACAAAACATCATTTCACCAATCCAAAGATTAATGTATACTCAATAAAGTTGTTTAGAGTACCTTAGAATTAATGTACCTTTTTTTTTGCTGTTGATAACAAAAACAATAAAAATTGAACCTGTTTGTTTTTATAATTCCATGAAAAAAGGTTCGATCATGGTTGCATGCTTTTTATGAAGAAAATGAAAAACATTGAAGAACTTCAGCACAGCGAGTCTGTGTTGCTAGCTTCTTTGGTTGATAATAAACTACATGAAACGACCGTTGTCGGGACTCTAATTAAAAAAATTATGTGCTATTGTTCAACATGAGATGTATTTTTACTACAAAGCGTGGTGGTTTATCTAAAAAACGACCTTTTAATTAAGAAATCAAGAACAGGGATAGTTGCACACATCTAAATGAAACTTACATCGATTTTTGCTTTTCCATTAACATTGCAAAAAGAAGTTGCTCTGCCATCTGATACTAGTATTTAAATAATAATTACGTGCTATTATATATTATAGCATTATCACTATCAATTAGCTTAGAATTACATTTTTACATACATTAATAATTTTTTCTCTTGATATTACACTATTTTGTCAGACTGTATATAAGGCTTAATGTTGTTGTTTTATCAGTAACAATCATAATCGTAATTATAGCATATATTCATCGAAATGATGTTTGATTCGATCATATATATGAATATTATACCTATACACAAAAAATTCGCTGAAACTATTTACCCGTGCTTGGTATGTTTTGTTATGGTTTTAATGCCAATTTGATTGAATCTTTTTTTTTTTCATTTTTTTTAGTTGTGAGAAACCAGACATGGATGATCATGAACATTCACATGCAGCAACAGGTCATACACACGACCTTGACCCTTCTGTATTCAAATCAAGTGCTGCTACTGATGAACCTATAGGTTTTATTATGGCACTACATATTACTTTTATGGTGATAGGTATATAATCAACAAAATAACATAGCTCATTATATAACGATGATCTTCTTTTGAGCTGATTATAAACTTGTTATTGGTGTAGCATTCGGCTTTCTTTACCCCATTGGTATGGTATTGGGCTTATCTAAAAACCGATGGCATGTTCCTGTACAAATTTTAGGAACGGTTTTTTTTGTTGTTGGTTATTTTTTAGCTCATGCTCATGCTGGACGTAACTATGTAAGAAAATTGAATACACCACACAGCATATATACTGAAGCACACAGTCACACATTTAATATACGTAATATTTATCAGTTGTTTTCCTTTTGGTTTGTTTTGTTATCTAGGAACCTCATATTGCACACCGCTGGTTTGCATCCATTGTTATATGGTCAGTAGTTGGACAGCTTATTCTTGGTGGCTACCTTAAACTCCATTGGGAAAGCGGTATTCATGGCCGGTTTCGGCCTTTTTTTGCACGGTTTCACAAAGTCCTTGGGGCGTTGGTACCCGTTATCGGTTATGTCCAAATCGTATTAGGTGTTATTGCAAGTGTTGGATTTTGTTATGGAGGTCAGCTATACCTATATTTTTTAGTTGCATATCAATATAGCAGAACAACTCATCTTGGACGATAAAAATGTATGAAAATTAGACTCAACTGGACAATGTCTCGCCCATTTTATCATGGGCTCATCATTTGTTGGATATGGTATCTTATTATTGTTGTCTTTGCGTGTTGGCGGACCATGGTTGTTGCGTCGTGGAAAGAGTCAAGAATGGTATGATAGCTGGGTCATAATGTTGTGGGGTATTATCAATACATTTACAGAACACAGGTAAAAAAAACGCGATTCTTTCTTTTCTGGATAAAAAAATAATGTAGTACGTAACTGAGAATAAATCAAATAACTAGATGGGGACAAGACTGGAATCATGGTGATTATCAGCATACATCTATGGGTATCATTTGGTGGATTGCAGGTCTTGTTGGTATCGTTCTTAGTAGAAATGGTAAACGAAGTGTAGTCCCCTCTGTCCTTATCATTCTTACAGCTGCTGCTTTCCAAGGTCATGCACAACATGTACCTAATAGTGGACAAATCCATTCTTATTTTGGTTATATGTTAATGGCTGGTGGATTGAGTAGAATCGTTGAAATCTGTTTTGTATGGAAAGAAGGTGATTTTAATATTTCTCCTTGGCAATATTTACCTCCGTTGGTGAGTTCGGTATCAATATGTTAATAATATGTGTTAAAATTAAAAAGAGGGAAATTAAAAAAAACTAATAATCTATCATATATTCTTAGACACTTATTCTTGCAGGTCATTTATTTATGGGATCTACTGAAGAACAACTCATGTATTTAAATAACACTATGATTGATGTAAGCTCTTATAGCAACGTGTTACTCTCTTTTGGCTTTGCTGTATTTCTATTTGCCTTGGTCCTCATTTTACTTTGGGAAAAATTGACACATTACGAGCCATCCGCAAATACACGTACACAACCTGATGATAGTGGTGGTGATTATAGTGAACTTCCTTCAAATGGCCTATCCAACCTTGATACCGAAACTTTGCATGATGCAAGCTCTGATTTTCTTGAGGATGATAATGATAATGACGATGCTATGGAGCTGAAGGCTAGGATTAGAAATAGTGAACCTCATCATTTATAATTCCATAAATTTTTTTACTCTTTCAAAATTATAGATTCTTTCTCATATCCACATTTCTCTCTTGTGATTTTCTCTCTCTACTACCCCTCTTTATTTTTTTTTATAAATAAATTAGCTCTTTTATGAGTAAGAACAAGAGTGATGGAAACAGCTCCTGTACACGTCATAGAACTAAAAAGACAATTAGTCAGCGACATTGGGTCCGTTGAAAAACTTACAAATTTGTCGAATGATCAACTCAAGGCTGAACAACAGAAAACAGAATTAACTCTTGTAAATATATACATAAATTATTATTATTTTCACTTACTTTAAAAGAAAATGCATTAAACATGAAGTCATTATCTAGAAAACGCTGGAATCAACGTTGCAAAAGATACAAGATCCCGGTTACTTGAAAAGAGTAATTAATAAACAACATAAGTTGGAAAGGAAAAAGGTAAAGACTCTTATAAAAGAAAAAGAAACAAAAGGGTTATACTAATACTCCAAATTCAGAAAGGAAGAAAACGGCATGCTGAAAATGCACAAAGACGAAGAATACAAGTTGAACAACGTCGAGAAAAATTGCATGCTGACATCGATCGTTGGCAACAGGAAGTTCGTCAACAAGAAAAACAGCGAATACAGGTAATATTTATATTTATGCTCGATTTTATTCATCGTATTGGGAGCCAAACATGCCTAACAACAACTAATATGTTTCTCTAGCAACAAAAGACAGAACATCTCACATCATTGTCAAAAAAATCAAAATTACACGATTTGAGTAAATTGGTGGAAAAATTGGCACAGTTACGAAACATTCGAAGGAAACGATTAGAAGCAAAAGGTCATTTCTTTGCTGAGGATGGTAACGATTTTTTTGAACAAGTCAAATCATGGAATGTTACACGAGAAAATCAACAACTATTTGAACAAGAGAATTATGATAATGGTACACAACAGTCAAAAGAAAAAGCACTTTATATCCATCCCGATGATAAATGGAATGATAACAAGAACGTACTTGATCTAAAAGCATATACATATTGGAGTCAAGGAATTCAAAATACAGATACTCTACGACGAATACGAAATCAATGGGATTGTTATAATATAAACAGTGATGACAGCTCCACTAAAGAGCATAAGATACCACCCATTTGGGTTCCACCAGCACCTCCTTCCAATTGGATCTGGGCATCCTATCTTCTAAATCAGCAATCCAAATAAATGAAAAATTGCTTTTGTGTATCTGTGCATACAATATTATATATTGTCATTATTGATTATTCAAGCATGATTTCTGAATCATTTGAATATGAATCCGACAGTCGCATTATTTCTTCTTTTAGCTCGAGATAATCGGCTTGGGCCAATCCATATGCTCCTTCCGAATAATCTGACATTTGTGCAAAAGGTACAACTTCAACTTGCTTTGCAAGGTAATCGATTTCCGGTTGAAGTTCTGTTCCCGTATACATTCTTGATAAGACAGGAATTGAGTTTACAGGTTCCGTTTCGTTTTCTGACGTTCTATTATATATAATAAGTGTAAAGAAGTATTAATTAGTTTATACATGTTTCTAAAATAACCCATTTTTCACGTTAAAACTAAGCATACATGAATCCTTCACTGTTACAATGATAGCTAAAGATCCGTGGATACGAGCTTGGAAGAGGATAAGGTACTTTGTCAATAAATTGTCTACATTAAAGGTTGAGTATTTAGCTGGTCAAATAGAATTATTATTTAAGAAAACCAACAGAGAGACAGAGAGCGAGAAAATAATAATCTTACGGATCAGCTTGTGGAAATTTGTGATATAATGCACGCGTGTACTCATATAATCCTTGATTACTAGCATGTACTGATCCTCTTGGTAACCCTCGAACAACAATATCCTCTGCGAACACATCATCATCGAATGATTGCTTTGACTAATTTTTAAATATGAGAATTTAGAGTCTAAAGGTCTAAAGGGGTATAAAACACTTACAGGTGTCCGTTTGGTCAGCTCAATTGTAGGAGCTATATTATTTTTTAATCGTTCAGCAGTTTGTTGGAAACCATTTTTTAAAAACGGTAACGGCAAAGAAAGCGATACACCTGATAAGCGAGTCGTCCCCTGCCCATTCATTTTATCACATAAACTTCCAATGCTTGTGAAATTATTCTTCAATCTATACATATATATAATCCCCATTTAATATATATAACTGTAAGTATTATTATTGTTACTATTATTCAACCCAGAACCTGCCTCAAAAACAAAATTACCTAAACGATAAAGATATCGTTTCAATTGCAGATGAAAGAATGGCACTTGTATGGTACACTGAATTACACTAATAATAACACATATGACCATAAGTTAAGTTCTAACATTACCAATGAGTTATAGTGTGATTACCATTACTTACCTTTGGATGAATATAATCCGCTAAACCGGACCTACTAATATGACTTGATGACGGAGTATACAATGGAATATAACTTGAACATAGATCCAATATTCTCGTCATACTTAATGTCCTGTTTAATAAAATGCGTTGCTTAGCACGTTCCTGGGTTGGTAATAATGATGATTGTAAACCGTAACATAATACAGGAGTTTTTGCAAATTCATCTCGAACATCGTGTAGCAGTCCTTCGGTAAATCCACTGAATGCATCATCTACACTTGCAAGAAGTTGAAAACCCTAAGTTAGAAGTATTAATAATGGTAATAGTTAAAATAGTGATGATAGTAATAGACAACCAGAATCACAAATAAACCTTTTATATAAACTCAGAGAGAGAGAGAGGAACAAACCTGAAGATTATCACACTCTTCAACAAAATGACGAAAATTGTCTTCGAATGATTCAGTTTCCTAAATTTTTAATTTTAATGCATTTTAACTTGGCATGAATAGATATGACAAAAAGAAAATTATGAATCAAATACATACCCTTTCAAAATCACTATAAGATTGACGACCTACTGAATATGAATTATAGGGACTAATGCTATCATCCATATTATGTGTTGTAACTTGATTCATAGAATAGGGATGATAATAAATTCGATTAAAATCAGACCATGTTTTGACGGATTGATCATCCAGTTCGACAGGTTGCGTATTTGGATCCACATCCATACGATCCAATTGTTGTTGATACGCATTTTTGGGGTATTGCTCTGAAACAACTTTGTTTATACCTTGATCCCTATACTCTCGCTATTAGATTTTCTTTCCTTTTCTCTCCCTCATTTTCAGTCCATCCATTTTAAACATTGTAATAATTTACCAATCTACTGTATCATTCGCTTCAGCTGTGAAAAGTTGGTTATATTTTTGGAGCGATCCAAATCCACCTAAAAAAACATGTCATCGTCAGCTGTTTCTGTTTTTTTTAAGTTCCACAAAGAAAAACTCTCACCTTTTAAATCATATACTAAAACGCGTGGTGTATACGTCTCGCCACCCTACGTAGAAAAAGAAGTTTAGCATCTTTCTTACACCATTGTGTAGCATCAAAGGCACCTATTTTTATCTCGGGACCTACAGTTGGAGAAAATCCAGTACGATATAAAATATCATAATCAAGTTCCGTAACAGATGCTGCTTGATCAGTTCCGTATGAAAAGTATTCTTCCTACAACAAAAAGTATTAATAATTAGTTAGCCCATTATTTTTGGTACCTTTTATATTTTATTCAAGATAGTCAGATTTGCATCCACCTGAGTGTTCCAAAAATGAGTGCCAACAAAGTTAGCAAGTTGGCCAACTTGTAGAGTTACGATTTCACGCATTCCTAGAAGAACAAGACCAAAAAGGAAAAGTACCAAGTCAAGAGACAGCTGCTTCAATTTTTGGGTAAGTCTATTTGGACCCAACCACCCCAAAGTCCGAAGCAAGACTTTACTCACACATTTTGGGAGGTCCTACCATCTGGGGATTCGAGCTCAAATACTAATGAAGAGTAAATCTTAGGAAATAATAATAGTAATGGTAATAATAGCACCGTATGTTAAAACAAGCGACAAAAGACATCGGAGACATGCGTCTCTTGAATAAGTAGCATTTTCCTTATACTACTAGCAACAATTTTTTTATTTGTCACTGTTCTCCAATGGACAGGTATCTCGGGAAACAAACAAGAATTATGCCTGGGTTATTGAAAAACTTTAAGACGTAGGCCACCCATCTGTCCAGCCTGTTCCTTTAAAGCCTTTGTTAGTGCTAGTGCAGATTGTTTGGCAAAAGCCTATTTAAGATAAGTTTTTTCATGGTTTTAACAGAGTTATTATGCCAATTTTACATTCTGTATAAAATAATCATCTTTTTGATGATTGATAAATATAATGACAGCCTCTCGAACATACAGTATGCGCTGTTACGGATGAAAACGTGAGACAAAACGTTAGTCAACTACAAATATAATATAGCCTAGAAGTTCAAAAAGCCAGTAGTTGTCAAATATTTAGATAAGTAAAACCGCAATGGTATAATAAGTTATCTCATATTAATTTTTTTTATATATATTTTAAAGTAATATAGAGCACTGGAGCTTTGTGGAAAGTGCGTAGGCCGAAGTATTGCATAAGATTAGACATTTTGGGGACAATAATACGGATCGAGTTGAAGGAGCACATGGTACGTAACTTGAAAGAACGATTCCAAACATTGAGTTAGCAGGCTGTTGCACTCTACTTTTGAGCAAGTAGATGAACATTACATCAGACTAAAAGTAAAATACGTAGCCTAATATCGTATATGTATATTGATGCTGACTTTTTATAACAGAATTTACGTAACGTGGAAAAACAATTGGATAAAGAGTCTTGTGATGGTTACGTATCCTTATCTTTCTCCTGACTACAAACAACAATTACTGTAGCTCCATTACTGTCACCGCTCGCTATAATGATACCCCCCCGTGAGACCAAAAGGCATCGTTATATCGAATAATCGTTACGTATATGTACCGAATTCTTCATCTGAGTTATAATGATCGGGTAAAATCTTATTCATATGTACTTGACCTCACATGTATCTAATATGCCTTGCAAAACGAAGAAAACTCTAGCATACTATAGTATCATTTATACGCAGTAAATAAGCTATAAAAATAAAACAATTCTGTTTTTTCTTTTACAGCCTTCTTTATTAAATACTCCTTGTCTTATTACTCCTAATTGAATTGCAACCACATGACCACATACAACCAACGCCGATCCCCTAAAAAGAAAAAAAAATGCGAGTATCATATTATGATAAACATTCAAAACTGTTTATGTATTATGGTTTACGAATTCATGCAAACTGACAAAGAAAAAGTTGGACAAGTATAATTGAGGATAAAACAAATATATTTTTTATAAGAAGGAGAAGCAGGATATCAGTACGTAGCTTTCTTTTTTTCTTCTTTTTTTTTGGAAAAGGCGATGCCTGAAGATAATTTTGATGTTCCAATTATTAAATTCTTGACAAAAATGTCTAAAAACTAAAGTAAAAACATTAAAGAATCCGCAACAAACTAGTATTATTTCCGTTTTTTAAAAATACAGATATTATTTGTATGCTCAATATAACGATATTTTTGCTAAAGCCCTACCACGTATCGGATATCGTTATATCGAATATCGTTATAGCGAGGGGCGACAGTACGTAAGTGCAAAATATCCATATTTCCACTTTATGACATTCCATGTTATGCCATATATTATTGACTACTCATGAACAAACTTCTTTGATTTTGGTTCTAGACGCTAGCATCCACTAGAAGAGAGTGTCTGACAAGACGAAAGTACAGCCTAGCAGAAGTTTACTAAAACTATCAAAACACGATACAATATTATTATCATGTCCGGCCCTACAAAGTTCTTTTTGAAGGGCGTGCCTTATTTGTTATATATGAGTTTTTTTCGTCTGATACCTCCTCAGGAGAACTTCAATGATTACTTTCGAAATTTGAAATATGTTATCAGTTAATTTTGATGTAAATTTCTATCTTTGTGAATACTAAAAGAAATATCACCTATTATGCCACATAACTAAACCTTTATCTCTTACTGATTCTGCTCCAATCAATATGGTACATAGGTAAGATGTCGAGAGTCCTGGACTATCTAGGCTCACATTATTATTACGTAACAGTTCTAACATATCATTTAAGTATATACAAACAAAAAGACAGCACATTTTACCTATAAAAACAATTCTGAATTTGATTTATATTTTTATTATGCTATATATATATATATAGGAGTGCGAGTAAAGTAATTATGCAAGTCATATCACTTTACAAACGTGTTTTTACTATTGTCGACATAGGTGTGTAATTGAACGATGGATGAGTATTATGTATGAATCAACTACTACTCTTCAATATACACGTAATTGTAAGTCTATGTAAAGATCAGCTGTATATGTGCGTGGACGTGCTTTTTCTTATTCATTTTGACAGCTATATTATCATCAAATGATGCGCTGCTATGGAAACGTCATAAAAAACGCTTTAGTCAGTGCTTGAAATCATCATTTCCTATTTTCTTAGTTTCTCTATTTAGACATAAAAGCCACAGTTAGTATTATTAAATAAACTACTAAAGAAAATTAATCAATAGCAAGAAAGCAGTACTATTTATCATAGGTACGCACACAAATGTTTTTATTTTATTTTAACTCTATGTAAAAAGACAGTCATCTATCTTCCTCTTGTGGTCCTCGATTATAAAGTAATCGCACTACTTGATCTAGCATAAACAGCATAAAGAAACATTAATGCTTTAAACAAGATACTAAGTATATTATAGAGAACTATTTGTTATAAAGTACAATTTTTATAAGAAGTAAGAGTATATCACTGGAATACAATGTTCATTATAATCAATTACCCTTGGTTGTATCAATAGAACCAACCTGTCACGGCCAAGTTTAGCTCCGAAAGGGAAATTGCATTCTAGCTCAAATCGCTCTCCTCAGCTCAACCATCTTTTTCTCTTTTAATAACGTGGACACTTAACCAAAAAGGAAGAAAGAACGAAAAAAGCACTCTATGCACCCGAATTCTCAATACCATCAATACCTTCAGCAACCTTCATTGTCAGGTGGAGCAACGCCTAATCCACTTGCAGCAGTATTGCAATCGGCTGGCGCTGGCGCCAATGCTTTGTCGCAACAATACTCAGCTTTAGGTGGTAATCAACAGCAACAACAACAGCAACAGCAACAAGCAGCCGCAGTAGCAGCAGCCGTTGCCCATCAGCAACAACGTCAAGTACCTGTAACAGCAGGAGGTGGTGATCCTTTTGCAGCTTATTCTGCTCTTATGAATAGTAATCCAGCAGCAGCAGCAGCAGCTCAAAATGCAATGACCAGTGGTAATACATCAATGAACTTTCCGTTTTTACAACAAGATCACCAAGTGCAACAAAAATTGGCACAGCTGGATGAAGAAAAGATTTATACTTTAGTTCTCGAGCTATTGAATCCATCACTTCGAGAACAAGCACTTCTTGATCTCAGTAAGAAACGCGAACAGTATGAAGATCTTGCACTGGTCCTTTGGTATTCTTATGGTAATTTAGATTCTTTTTATTTTTTAGAGGAGCTACTTTTTCTCTGAAATATATCTGTTCCTATATGTGAAGGGCTACTTCCTCCTATATTTAACCAACGCATGTTTTTTTGTATATATTATAAAGGTGTCATGTCCGTTCTCCTACAAGAAATTGTTTCGGTTTATCCCATGTTGACTCCCCCAACCTTGAACGGCGTCACTTCAAATCGAGTATGCAATGCGCTGGCGCTTTTGCAGTGTGTTGCGAATCATAACGAGACTCGTACATTGTTCTTACATGGTATATTATTACATAAATAGGATATAGTTTTTATTAGAGAGTTTGTATGAGGAGATATTTTTATGATTATTAATCTCATCTTTGTTATTATCACTATCCTAATTTCCATAAATATAGCTCATATACCTCTCTATTTATATCCATTCCTTAACACGACTAGCAAAACACGACCTTTTGAATACTTACGTTTAACTAGTCTTGGTGTCATTGGTGCACTGGTCAAGGTAATAAGTTGATTTTTAAAGCTTTTGGAGCTTAAAAGTGTCTATTTACTTATATATTCTTATTTCTCATTATACTTATGTATAGAATGATAATCCTGAAGTAATCAGTTTCTTGTTATCAACTGAAATTATTCCTTTATGTCTTCGAATCATGGAAACAGGAAGTGAATTGTCAAAAACAGTCGCAATTTTCATTGTACAAAAGATTTTGTTGGATGAAACTGGATTAGTAAGTTATTGTGTATCACTCACACCTATTATGGCCGTTTCTACCTCTTTTGTATATATGCATAAATACTAAATTATTCTTTCTCTTCTTTTTCTTAGTATTACATTTGTCAAACATATGAAAGATTCTATGCTGTTGCAACAGTTTTACATACCATGGTAAATCAACTCGTCGAAACACAGGCTATTAGATTATTGAAGCATGTTATTCGTTGCTACTTAAGGCTCTCTGATAATCCAAGGTAAAAAAAAGCTTGTAATATATGCTTGAAAGAAGTGTTATATTGTAAGTTTTACTAATTGAATTATGTCTTTTTTATTATTTAGAGCACGAGAAGCATTACGTCAGTGTTTGCCTGAACCATTACGGGATACAACTTTCCATGCTGTATTAAAGGATGATGGAGCAACCCGGCGGTGCTTAGGGCAATTGTTGATCAATTTATCAGATGGTTCAATGAACTAAAAGAAGAAATATCGTCAGCAATAGCAACAAAAAGCTACAATTATAACCATAACAACCATAACTACAACAACTTCTCAACTACATATAATTTTATTTTATATATAAAGAAAAAAAAAACATAACACCTCATTTGCAAATATATGAACATCATTCTTTTTCTTTTTACGGTCATCGACAAGGTAATAATATAATATCATTCAATTATTTGATTAATTATTATATACCGTAATAATCCCAATTAACATTGATCCGATTGCATATTTATTTTAGAACATATTAACAGATAAAAAAGCTTGTCAACTTTTCATTGTGTATTTTCAAGATGATAAAGAAAATTGTTACATAAATATACTATATACATTTTTTTAACTTTTTACCACTATTACTATTGTTGTTACTATTTTAATCTAACTCGTATTGGACAAGAACGTGTTCTTTGGTGTAAGATGGTTGTTCAATATCTACTGAATGACAATCCTTTTCACAAACAAAAACAAGAACAGTACCAAATTCCATGCCAATATCCCAGTTATTGACATCCTTCTTACTGTTATCTTCTAATTGTGCCGACGCATAATCTGATGTTGGTAAGAGTGATAAAATGTTGGGCATTAATTGCAATTCAAATACACGTGGACTACCGCATTGGGAACAATGTCCTGCTAAAGATGGTTCTTGTTGATGTTGTTGAAGTTGATGATATAGTAATGGTATACCTCCCCATTGATATCGTACACATTGACTGGGTTGTAACTGAACTCGCTCAGCAAACCTTTTAAATTGTTTATCAACACCTCTAGGTAACTGCTGTTTTTCATAAGATTCTCCACCCCATGTACATCCATCTTCTTCCATCATTTCATCAGGTGCTTCAAGTAATGTGTTTTGTAAATCTATATATTGTTGATATCGCTCCATATCAATTCCCATTGCATCGTAGTTATTTAAATCTTCTTCTGTGATCCAAAGATATTCTCCTGGAAAATTTACAATTGGAACGTCGTTGTCTTTGTTGTTATTGTTCGGTGGTGATGATAGTAAAGAAGTTTTGGTATTCAATGTCATATTTTCAAGAGATGTTGTCAATGTATCCGTAGTTGTAGATGTTGATTTCACATCCTTTGTTGTTGATGTGATTGCATTTGATGCAGCTGCTGAAAAACTAGCTGTATTCGATGAACCCCAAAGATCTCCTAACTGTATATTATCCGATATATCCATTGGGTTACTAGTCTAATTTTTGAGTAGTTTTGAATCTCAACAAGTAAAAACAAGAGAAAAAACACAACTTACCTGAAAGCCTGCACCACCAAAAGGTTGTGCGGCAAGTTTTTGTTGTTCGAGCTTTTGTTCTTCCTTTTTACGTTTTTCTTCCTCTTTCCTCCGGTGAGCAGCTAAATATTCTGGATCCACTAAATGGGATCTAACTACTGAAAAGCTATACAATATGTGTGGCATTTTTGTATTAGTAGAAATACACTACTGCGAGTATAATATCATTATATCATCATAGGTACATTACCTCCCTTCCTTCCGCATACATAAACGTCTATTACATGCCCAAACATAGATAACGCGATGGTATATTGAGTTTGGAAGTGGCACATAGCCTTGAAACAACAAATACATGGCTTGCTTACAAATACCACATTTTAAATATTCTGAAGGTGGAGCGAAATCCAATTGAAGCCAGACCTATTATTTTTATTATTTAGTATTGTAAGTAATATAGACTGTTACTACTAAACACTGCTATTATTATTACTTACTGGTACACCACCAATTTTAGTTGAAAAGGGATCAGTATCTTGGTCAGATTCAATGGAACCATCTGGAAATCCAAGAAGAATAGGATCTTTAGTAGGTTTCTTTTTATTATTTTTTCCCTTGCCCTTATTACTAATCGATTTGCTCATTTCTTATAGAAAAAGGAAAAAAGAAGAATGCTGAACTTTAAGCCACAGATTTTGCTGCAGGACAGAAAAGTATAAATTCGGTAAGTCGGAATACAATGTTTAATTAGTTTGTCTTTCACTTTCTTCATACAATCAACTACTTCTCTTATCTTTTCAACTTTTTATTATTGACTTTTTTCTGTACATTAAAAATGGCTCATAACTACGATAATAACGGTTTTGGTACTCGTGCCATTCACGCTGGTCAAGAACCTGATCCTACCACTGGTGCTGTTATTCCTCCTCTTTCTTTATCAACTACTTTTAAGCAATCTGCTGCTGGTGTACATAAGGTATACTTACATTTTTGATTTTCTACACTATCAAATAATTAAGCTCCGCCCCTATACATTTGGCAAAAGAAAAAAATTTTCCCACGGCTAAACGTCCCCCTTTATTTCTTTTTAATTGTATCATTAAGGGTTTCGATTATTCGCGCTCTGGTAACCCAACAAGAGTCAACTTTGAAACTGCTGTTGCGTCTCTAGAAAAAGGTAAACATGGTGTTGCATTTTCTTCGGGATCTTCAGTTACAGCTACTGTCTTGAGCATGGTTGGTGCTGGCTCTCATGTATTATCCGTCAACGACGTTTATGGTGGTACATATCGGTATTTTACCAAGGTTGCCCCTGTTAATGGTATTGAAACCAGCTTTGTTGATTTGAAGGAAGCTGCTTCTATTAAGGAAGCTTTGAAACCCAATACAAAGGTAAAGAGAATAATAAAGGGGTTGGTTATTTCTGATTTGCAAAAGCATGAAGTAATGACGTGATGGGATTGTTTGGTACACTGGTGGCTGAAACCTTTTTGTTGCGTTCTCAATTTTTTTTTGTAAAGCTTGTCTGGATTGAGTCACCGACCAACCCTACCTTACGTCTCGCTGACATCAAGGCTGTTGCTGAATATACTCATGCTCATGGTGCTTTGCTCGTTGTTGATAACACCTTTATGAGTCCTTATTTCCAAAACCCTTTGTTGTTGGGTGCTGATATTGTGGTTCATTCCGTTACCAAGTATATCAACGGCCATTCTGATGTTGTCATGGGTGTTGCTGTTACTAATAGCGACGAAATCCACGAAAAATTGACTTTCCTTCAAAACTCTTTGGGTGCCGTTCCCTCTGCTTTTGATTGTTACCTAGCTCGTCGTGGTATCATGACCTTGGAAGTCCGTATGCAACGTCATGAAGCAAATGCATTAGCCGTTGCACGCTTTTTGGAAACACATGCTAAGGTAACTGAAGTTATCTACCCTGGTTTGGAATCTCATCCTCAACATGCGTTGGCCAAGACACAACAAACGGGCTTTGGTGGTATGGTTTCTTTTCGTATGGATGGTACTTTAGAAAATGTGAACAAATTCCTTGGGAAACTCAATATTATCACTTTGGCTGAATCATTGGGTGGTGTTGAATCTCTTATTGAAGTACCTGCCGTTATGACCCACGCCAGTTTGAGCCCTGAACAGCGTGCTGCTTTAGGTATTACTGATACTTTGGTCCGTGTATCCATTGGTATTGAAAACCAAAAGGATCTTATTCAAGATCTTGATACTGCCTTGAAGTTTGCATATTAAGCAATTACCTCATTAACAAAATACCTCTCGACTCGCCATTCTTTTCTCCTGTAATTAATAGTTATCTCTTTCTCATACAATAATAAGTTATCATAATAAAAATTGTGCATAGACGAAAACCGCAAAACAAAAACAAAATCAATGTTACTGCTTGTTTATTTATTCGAGCATATATATTCTTGAGGCTACATCATTTACAACCCAATCCATTCCTTTTAATAAGTTTTCCCCGGTGACAGCACTGCATGCTTGAATAGCCCAATGATGACTTTTGATGTTATCGAGCTCTAAAGCCTATTTATTCAAGTTAATTTATCAGTTTATCAGTTCTTCCTATATTTTTTTTTCGCCTAGGATTAGCTGTATGCACAGGAACTTACTTCTTGTAACTCTTGTTCAGAAAGAGCACCTGATAAATCTTGTTTGTTGGCGAATACAAGTAAGGTTGCTCCTGCTAATCTCTATATATACCGTACATCAATTAAATATATAACTATGTGCACTATTAAATCGAATCAGTGTTTATCTTACCTCTTCTTGTAATAACTGTAACAATTCTTTTTTACAATCCTGTAGACGTAGTCTATCAGCTGAATCAACAACCCAAACCAATGCATCGGTTTGTTCAAAATAGTTACGCCAGTAAGATCGGATCGACTTTTGCCCGCCTACATCCCATATGTTTAATTTGTACCTACATATCTGTTGTCAGTCCAATTATCACTCGTCCCCAAGATAAAAGATAAAGAAGATGAATATCATACATATCATGTTGTAATGTTTTAATGTTGAATCCCAAAGTTGGAGAGATTGTGTCGATCGGTTCACCATTGATACGCTTTAAAATGGTTGTTTTCCCGGCATTGTCCAAACCACTAGTTATTTATTTATTAACATATAAGCTGATGGACATCAACACCGACACATAGAAAAAAAGAAAGAAGGGCGACCATGATGATAATGAAGAGGAAGGGACTTACAGCATCAAGATTCGAATCTCTTTTTCTTTTGTTCTTATTTTCTTCAAAATAGTTAACAAGCCCATTATGAACACGTTTTTTTTCGGTGCTGCAAAATCAATACTTAATTAAATATCAGGCTGTGAACCTGTCAATGTATTTCGTTTATTATTGTAGACTATTAAATTATGGTAGTTACATATACTACTGAATCCAGAAGATGCTTAAAAGGTAGCCCAACAGTTATATTTTTCATAGCAACTGCAATAAGCTGTGTAGAATCAGGTTTATATTCACAGGTGCCAGTAAATGTATACTTTAGTTAATATTCTTTTTATATACACATATACATTGGAGCTAAACGGTTGGAGATATATCACATTGCATATGTATTGTTTATAATAAATCCTATCTTTTCCAGGCTAGTATAATCCATTTTTTTTAATGTCAACAGTGGAACAAAGAAAAAAGTTAAGTTAGAAGAATATTTCTCGGAATGTCGTCATTTTGTGTTGGATGTGAGCGATTGAGCTGGTGCCGGTATGTCCGAGAACTGTCTTCGGATTGCCTCATACTTTCTAAAAGTGAAGCATAAAAGAAATAATTATTTATTCCCTCAGGGATGAATAATAACAGTTTACGACAAGAGACTAGCTTTTTATAGACATAATAATAGTGTGAAAAGAAGAACCATTATATATTTAGTTTTATTATTTGTTCTTTATTGTTTGAGTGTTTTTGATTTTTCTTAAATCATTTTACAATTACAGGTTTTTTCTAAATTATTTGCGCCAAGGAGAAATGATTTTGCGTCAGTGAGAATGAAATTTTGCGTTTCCATATTAATTTTTTTGCGTTACACATAAAAGATTTTGCGTTGTCTGGGGAATAAATTTGCGTTATTGATTTTGCGCCAATGATTTTGCGTTAGTGATTATGCGTTCCTATTTTTTGTGTCAAAGACGTTGAGTCGTTGTTTGTGCTTTGTTTATCTATTTTAATAACTTTTTCTTTTTATAAAATGGCTCATATGCAATTTATTTACGAGTTTAACTGCATCGCTGATGAAATATTGGCTCATGAAAGTCCTTCTGAACAGCCTGTAGACGATGATGACACAGATCTTCACCAAACCGAAGTGGAATGGAAAGGAAACCCAGCTGGTATACAATCTCTTTATCAATTTGGTGCCTCCAATGATGGAGTTGATGAAGAGATGGTGGAAGTGGTATTGACGAATGTTGAAGTCAGCGTTGAATCTCGGTCCGTTTCGAAAAAAGTGACGACAGGCAAAAAGAGGGAAGCGCGCGGTTCGAAGTACAATTCCCAACAGATTCAACAACTCTTTGACTATGTCATCGAAATGGGTATGACCGCAAAAGCAGCTTCGCTTTTGGTTGGGATTAAGGTCAGAACCGGTCAGTATTATGTACATCAGTACAAGATCAAGAATGAAATGACTGGTCCTAAACCTATGACGAAAAAACTTCTTGGACGTCCACTTTGACCAGTGAACACACGGCTTTTCTTATCGATTACTATGATAACAACCCGGATGCAGTACTCTTTGAAGCTCAAGATGCTTTATTCGAAAAGTTTGATGGTATTTCGATAACACTAAGCGGACTCCACAAACACCTTTTCGACAAAGCTGGTTTGACATTAAAGAAGCTTGAAAGCTACCAATGGCTAGGGTGACTGACGTGACATTGGATAAACGCGCAAAGCTTATCACTAAATGGAACAACGATCCTGAATTTGACTTCGATAATCGTTGTGTGTTCATCGATGAAGCTGGCTTCAACCTTCATATCCGTCGTAATTTTGGTCGCTCCAAGAAAGGAACTCCTGCTCGAGCTGTAGTCCCTTCACAGCATGGTGTATCCATTACTATTCTAGGTGCCATTTGCGACCTTGGTGTTATCAATGTGCCGCTTAGAAAGCCACAAGCAGTACAAGGTAAGAAAAGAAAGCGAAATGATGGTACAATGTTGAATGCTCAAATCGGAACACGGACAGAACACTTATCGAGTTTCTCAATAAGGTTATGGATGTTCTTGATGAGAATAATATGAAAGGACGTTACTTGGTAATGGATAACGCACCCATTCATACGAATCAATCAAGTGCTTCTCTTATTGAACAACGTGGCTACAAATGCTCCTATCTTGCTCCCTATTCCCCCTTTCTCAACCCGATAGAAGAATTTTGGTCGAAGGTGAAGCTAAGTAAGTATGAAATGTGTTTAGTATTATTGTTCTTTAGCTTGATATTGTTATTATTATTATTATTATTACTGTAGGCGTTCGAAGAGACAAGTTGAGTGAGAATGATCAATTGACCCCGAGAATACCGGAAGCTGTTAAACGAGTGACTAAGAATGATTGTATTGGATGGATTAAGCATGCAAAGTCGTTTTTTGGTGCTTGTCTGGAAAAGAAAGTCTTGTAACAATCTGTTTTTTTATATGTGGATAGTTATCAAAAGCACAAATAATGATAATGAAAGCACCGCATAATCACTAACGCAAAATCATTGGCGCAAAATCAATAACGCAAATTTATTCCCCAGACAACGCAAAATCTTTTATGTGTAACGCAAAAAAATTAATATGGAAACGCAAAATCATTTCTCCTTGGCGCAAATAATTTGGAAAAAACCTGTATACTTTCTTATAACGTTACACTAATTAGTATTGCGCCATTCTACGAAATAACTTCGAAAGCCCTTCTCATTTTAACTGGACTAACTGTGTTGTCATTTCATTCAATCCACTTATAGTATTATGTATTACGTACCAGATTATGATAATAATTGATAAACAAAAACATGACCGTATCATTTAACTTACGTACATTTGATAAAGAATATGGCTTCTAAATAAATCCAATAGAATATTCTGTATAAAAACATAAACAAAATTCAATGTTAGGTAGGCACAAAGTTTTGAATAAATATTATACGTATTATAAGTAGATTGTATATAGAGTACGTACTTTCCTTTAAATGCTCAACCACAGTACTATTGGGTCTGTTATTTATATGTGTACAGAGCCTGGATTTCCATGACTTCACCACAATCATATTGGATGCGATTTATTTTAGAAAGAAAGTAAACAATAAGTTATGATGCTTGCGTAGCGAGGCTTTATCTCATTGTTGGATGTAATGTCAAGTACTTGCTTGGAATGCTTTAGTTTCGCATGCGCTATTATTACCATTTCAGTTACTAATCAAAGTACATTACGACAATGTTGTGTTGTGTCCTTTATTCAGAAAACAAGTTTTCTCAAAAATATGATAGATGATGTACTATACAAATATTACCCTATCTTGTTCAATCAAAGACATATGTATACAAAGAATGCATTCAGTAGAAAAGCATACAGGTAAGGGTATTTATTATTATGTACACATCATTAGAAAACTAGACTATTTATTTATCAATGGCGACGATGATCATGTCTACTCTTTCTTGCTTCTGCTGTTTCAGATGGATTGAATTGAGAAGAGTAATATTGGGCATCATCTCGTGGTGGCTTTGTATCCTCAACTTCACCATAAACATATGACTTTGTTCGCGCTCGTTCTTTTCGTTCTCGCTCTAGTCGTTGTGCCCGCAAGGTCTCAATAGATGGTGTTACTGCTGATGTTGATGAAGAGGAGGATGCTTTTTTCTATACATAAATATAAAATGAATAGTTACTAAATGTACCTTTTTTTAATTATTTGAATCCCATTTTTTCTTTCAGTAGAACATATTTATATACATATTTCTTATGTTTTCTTTTAGGTTCCCGATGATGGTGATTATGATAACGATGTTCTTTACGGGTTTCTTCTCTTTTTGATAGACTGGTACGTATTTCTGCTAACGGATCTTCATCCAATTTGATCGGCTCTCGCCATTTCCTCCTTTTCTTATATTCCTCCTTTTTATCTTCATTTTTTCTCTTCCTACTATCTATCACAGTTTCACCGAATCGATCATGTTCCTTTACCGCATACCATGGCGTTGATTCTACATCCAAAAGATTTCCAGTTCATCCGATCGTTAATAATAAATTAAATTAACTTTCCGGCTAGATATACAAATCTTAATAACAACCAACCTTTATTTGTGCCCTTGTCAAGGTACATGGTGATTTGTCGTTCCCATTTTTCATCCTTGACTTTTTCTTCAGCAAGATGCTCTTCGTTTTGTGCGTGCTCCTTTGCTTCCTATATATATATTAGAATTTCTTTATTTCTTTCTCTTTTCCTTAACTTAACTAATATTTAACGCGGACCCGCAACAAATAGCATTACAAACCTCCTCAAAAAGATTAATATGTTGTGTAGGTATTGAAGTTTGTAGTGCTGAAACTGATTCAGAGGTAGAAAATTGTAATTGTTGTTGTTGTTTCTTCTGCGCCCTTTGGCGTAATAAGTTCAATCGTGCTTCACTCTCCTATTAACAGACATACCGAAATGAGATCTATGACCTTTCATTGTTCTTAATTTCTATTTTGTGTTGTTGTTGTTGTTGTTGTTGTTGTTGCTGTTGTTGTTGAATGAGAATATTATATAATGTTAATACTTACTGCATGTGTTGCTCTTCCTGTTTTGGCTTTTTCTTCTTCTCGAGCTTTTGCTTCATCACGTCGTATTTTTTCAATGTTCTTTTTATTATATACATTCCAACTGTTTTACATAATAAGTACTTGAATGATTTAAAGATTGTAAAAAGATTGTTACCTTTTATGCGGGAGGATGTTCATTTTTGGAAATAAATAAATACCAAAAGCAAAAGTAGATAGTAGCTGGGACTATGCGATCAAAATTCAGATTTTTATTTAATATCTCCTTCAAACACAGCGCCAGGTTTCGTATATTTGTTTAAAACAGCTCATACAAGTATACAAGGCAATAAAAAACCCCTTAGGGAATAAGCCCCGGGGAAAATCTTTACACTGTTCCGTTTGAGAATGTAAAAAGGAAGAGAAGAGATCGAGAAATCAATAGAATACCGCGTAGTGAACAGCACGTATTTCTTGTTTACGGACATAATATTCTATTCGTTGTCCAAAAAGTGATAAACTCGCTATTTTTTCGTGTTTAATGGAAGCGTACGGAATGAAAGCTACATAGCTTATTAACCACGTAACATTTCTTACTTAAATATGCTACTGTACAATGTAGCTACTATTTTTTGTACTGTATCATAGAATATTGTTTTTTTACACTATCCTAGGTCGTCTAAAAGATAAAGTTCGAAGGTATAACCAACTATGAAAGTAAATATATTTCAGCTTTATAAAGACAAATTGATATATGGTGTATGATAAAAATATCTTACGACCTATTGAAGCGTTCAATGTGTGATTGAAGTACTTCGTATAAAGATATAAAACAAAGAAATAATACACTATATTGTTGTATTTGAATAATAAATTATATAATAAAGAATAGAAATATGGATTGTGGGAGTTCTTATATTCAGGAATATTACGTCTGAATCCACAAAAGAGAAATGTTATAATGAGTTTAAGAGGCTTTATGCTCAAAGGAAACTATTGTCAGGTCAATTATTTAACTGTTAAAAGACTAAAAGATTTAAAGGTAAAGATAGAACTAAAGAACTTTATTTAAAATAATTTAGGGGTATTTATACTGATTGCTTCGACATAAAAGTGTCATTGCTCCGACATAAATGCTTCGTTGCTTCGACATAAATGCGTCGTTGCTTCGACACAAATGTGTCGCAGCACGCTCCAATAATATCACGTAATTTGGTACTTTGTGATACTTTATAATAATAATAATAATAATAATAATAATGACGGCAATTATGTTGATATAAAAATGTCTTTAACTTTTATACGTTACACTATCAAGAATAATTATTAGAGAGCATTATGAGAAAGCCCAGATATCTCGTATTAATATTAATAATTATAACGATCCTTCCAATAATAATTAATAACGCAAAGTACCAACTCCACGTATCATGCATGACTCATATTATACGTAAATAATCAACCAAGCTCGTGAAATAGAAAAAGTATAAGTACGTCGTAATAAGCATACTTGTAAAAATAACTTTATTTAAATCTCCAATTTTTTTTATTTTAATTATACAATCGAATTATTGTTATGTATGATAGAATACGTACCAAAATACCTCGCTTTTGTTTAAACCACAATACTGCTAAAATGTAATTTCAAGTACCTGTTTATTTGCTTAGCACAGTTGTAATATAAATTAAAATGTATGTTTACTAACGCGGAAGATCAATATACCGAGTGCCTATGAGCATGTAGTTGCTTCCTACTTGTAGTACATTATGAATGGATGTATATATTTACAAGACAAAAGCGTTAAATGTCTATTGGTGTTTTCACTGATAAAGATCATAATAGGGAGAAGAATCAAAACTATTGGAGAGAGAAGGAGATTACACGTACGTAGTAGTATAGTAGCACTGTAAGAAGAAAGGGAAGCGAAGGAAAAAGACAGCTGTACGTAATATAGTGTAGGCTATTTATATTCAGAAAAGAGGGAAATAAATTCAGATAAATTTGATATTGCAAAGGCTATAAAGAGAATGTGCATTGAGGCGGTTCAATATATAAAATTAAGAGCATTACTGTTTGTCGTCTTGGTAAGCTTTGTCAAGTTTTCTCTTGCTCGGTGTGGTGCGATAATGATAAAAATAGGTACTTTGGTGGTAGTCGTTTAACTTGCGAAAGCTACAATTTTACAAAGAGGAGAATTGTTCGATTAATCATCAACTTGTGCAGCCATTAAAACCGGTATGTTCTATTGTATACCGTCGCTAAAGTTCTCACAGTAAGGCTAGGTTAAGTTCTCTGATGAGAGAACCGAGAAGAATCGAGGAACCGACAGTACTTAAATGAGTTCTTTTTAACAAAGCAGAAATACCAAAGTATAAGTAATATATAGCATCCGAAATTTTTATATGCGTCCAACAAATACAATAAAAAATCGATCTGAAAGACTCCTTCAAACTGAATATCATTTACTATAAAAAACAACACATAACATTTATCGATTGAGTTATTCGCGTAAATTCTTTCTCTATCTTTTTGCTACATAATTTTGATGGTCTTGTACAAAACGCAACCAAAAATTTAATGAGCGTAACAAAATCTTAGCATTCAAATATATATACCGTTCAATGGCTAAAGATAACCACCTTATATTCAGCTAAAGTCAAATTCACGCACTATTAACACAAACTGAGATTTCCAATAATTAAAACACCTTTGAGGTGTTGGAATATATGTTGATGCAGAAAAAGGTATAAGCTCGTCAGCATATTTGATGACAAACCCGAACATTTTATGTAACTTGTTATTTTGAATGCAGTTACGTACGTAATTCTGCAAAAACTAAAAATCAGTAAAATAGCCGCAACGTAAGAGTAAAATATTATTTTTTACTTACCATAGTCTGTCAAGTTTATGTTTCCAAGATAAAGGTACGTACGTAAAATGCTCACAAAGGTCAAAGAAAGAAAGAGTTGGCTAGTACGTAACAGATTATTCTTCATCGATCTTCCACGAGCAAACGAATTATATTTTTGTATGAGCTGTTCAATAAACAAATCAAGTTTTTCTATTATCTATTTTATAAATCAAACAAACAGTTTTTCAACCTTTTCCTAATAGGTAGACTGAAACGAAAACACGATTTAAAAAATTTCTCCAAGCTCAATTGGTAATCTTTTTTTTTTCTAAACAATTCGTTTTTTTAATCGTTGACCAGAATTTTTTTTTTACTTTTGGGCGCAATAATAACATCCATCTTTCACATATGGACTCATAGTGAATAACCTATTGTAATGAGTGGCACAAAACTGATAATTATTATTGTCGTTAATGAAAAAGAAAGAATATAATATCGTTTGAATAAAAAAGCTTGATCTTCCTTTGGTATAGTTTTTATTTTATTTTTTGTTGAATAGTTCAATGCTTCTACATTTTCAAAATAAAGATGACAGAAAATTACGTTATATCAAAGTGTTATGCTTACTTTTATAAACATAAACACAAATAATGATAGATAAACACGTCATCGATGGTGTAACTAATCTTTCTTTATATTGTTTTTATTCTTTATAACATCAACTAGTAAATAGAACACATTCTATATATTGATAAAGGCATGCTTTCTGATTGTTACACATAACATTACTTGAGCATCATGAAAATCAAGCAGATATGAAAGACCATGACATTTTTTTTGTTTTTCTACTTCCTACTCCTTGATTGATGATGCATAAAAAGAATAAAAACAACATTCGGGGGAAAAGTGAGACACTTTATTTTGTTGAGTAAGGACCATTGACATCATTACATTAGTTTCCGTATTTTTGATAGCAACAAAGAAAAGCTTTTCTTCGTTTTTTTTTTAAAAAATAATAGTGTACGCATAAGCATACGATATTGACCAGTATCGATTGAAAAACTACAAAAAGAGTGTCATACGAAAGAAAGTCTTTCTGGTAATTATAAAAATAGGACATTATAACAGTAATACTGAAATAAATATGAAGTATGTTGGCTAGAATGAAAAAAAAATCATTAATTGTTCTACGTACATATTAAGACATGGATTAGTGGAAGAAAAATAAAAACATATTTTGACAGTACGAATTTGCTTGTCATTGTGAAGATTATACATGGAAATACAAACAATTTATTTAAGTATCCAAGACTAAATACCCTTTATTGACAATGTACGAAAAAATAAATCAATTTTATTGCTTTGCTAGATATATAAAAAGAGCTCCACCAAATATTTATTTCAATGACCCGTCGTTCACAGAGAATAAATTCAACAAATCCAAACATTCTTGCCATGATTAATATGCAGAACAGTAACATTATCATGGCAGGTAGTGAAAGTAATCTTATTGATCACTTACGACGTGATCTCGATAACAACAACAACAACAACAACAACAACAACAACAACAACAACAACAACAACAACAATATAATACGTAATGATAATGATAATGATAATATTGATATTGATATACCGTCACCGCTCGATATAACGATACACCCCGTCAGACCAAAAGTGTATCGTTATATCGAATTATCGTTATATCGAATTCTTGATCCGAGCTGTAATGATCGGGTAAAATTCTATCCTTATGTACTTGGCCTCACATGTATATGTCTTACAAAAAGAAGAGAACCCTAAACACATTATATCATTCGTACTGTAACTAAGCTATAAAAATAAAATAGATCTTTTTTTTTTGTACGTACAGTGTTTATTTTCAAATATTCCTTAACATATTACTTCTAACTGAATTAAAATCATATCGTCACATATAATTAATGTCAACCCCTTATAAGAAAAAAAATGCGAGTGTTGTACTTCTATAATCAGCACCAAAAAACTGTCTATTGTTTATAAAGACATTCAAAATGACAAGAACAAGTTCGACTTGCAAAGTTAGTATAATAAAAAAAATCTGATTTTGAAAAGAAAGAGGAAGAAGCAGCATATCACTGGCTTTTCTTTTTTTGGAAAAGGCGATGCCTGAAGATAAATTTGATGTTCAAATTGTCAAACTCTTCACAAAAATATTTAAAAACTAAAGTAAAAACATAAAAAATTGCCCATCAAACTAGTATTATTTCCTTCTAAAAAATAAAGATCTTATTTGTCTGCTCGATATAACGATATTTTTACTAAAATCCTATCGGATATCGTTATATAAAATTAACGATATTTCCCCGCTTAATCTGTCTTGAACCCCAAAACCCTATCGTTATATCGAAATATCGTTATATCGAATATCGTTATAGCGAGCGGTGACGGTACTGGACATAGAGCTAGAAAATCTATAATGTATAATAAACCTTTTATTTCTGTAAATGTTTTTTTTAAATATTCATAATTAGATAAGTCAAATACCGAAAGTAGTTTTTGTTTGTTTGGTGCTTCTTATGCAAATATAACTAACGACTTCAGCCAATGGTAACAGCCAAATTCGTCAATCCGCACATTAACTTTCACATCCCCACTTCAACGACTGGTTGTGATTGCTGAAGTACCAACTAAAGGCCGGAGCGCGGCATTACTGCTGACTTCTAAATCCCACTTCCCGATTTGAGCCTATAAAAGTATATAAATTCTTTGAAAGTTGTACTGGTATAATATTACTTTATATTGACGTAATAAAAAAAAGTGGTTTGGGTCTTGTCAGGTCTTTTATTTTTAGACACAGAACATTGGTTGTTACTATGAGTGTTGAAAATTATCACTGGTGCAGCAAAAATTACACTCAAATGTCAAGTTTGTATTGATCTATCGATTTCCTCTCTTCACTTTTGTATTCTTAAACGCAAAACAGTATAACCCCCCCATGGACTATCCCAAGTCTCCACAGTAAGGTTTCTCTTATTGTCCTGTATATTTGTATAAACTTTCTCAAACAAATATGCCATGCCTGGAGCTGGTTTCTAAGGAGACATTAAATAAAAAAATAATAAAGCCATACGTAATTCCCATCGTAAAGATTTTCTGGACAAGAGGCCCGTGTATTAAAGCTATATTACTTGTCGAAACGCATGTTTTTTTTCTTATATCTTATTATTATTTTTGAACATGACACTACATACATGATCTATGCTTTGATATAAAAAAGAGTTACAACTACTGCAGTTATAACTTCAATATTAGTAATAATCAATGGTTTTATCGCACTCATGGGGTGGTAGTGGAAACGGTTTTCATTTGATTGTTAAGCACGTTCAAACAATGCGTTATTTTTGCTATTTCACTGATATGTAACTTAGAAACATACATTTTATAACTCTCTTTCTTTATAAGTTTATATATGTCACCTAGATATCTAATTTATAGTGTCTATTTCGCCCTTGTTTCATGACACAATATTAGGGATAAAATAGCAACTTTCAATAAGATTTGAAAACCAGATCATGACTATGATGTCATGGATTCTGTACCCAGAGGATCCAAGCAGCTCTCTCTCTCTCTCTCTTTCTTTTTTTTTTCTATTCAATCCTTCTAGACTATTATTACTACATAATCTTTCCCAGTACTCTTTCTTCCCCTTACTTTTTTTTTTTCGAAAAAACTCTCTCAATGAGCGTCACCTTTGAGTCTCCCTCTCATCGAACACAAAATAATGACTCATATTTCACACCACTTAACATGCCGACTTTAATGTCGACTAACAGTAACAATAATAGCAATAACGATGCTCCAACAACAGCTGGAACAACTGGGAGCGGTTCCAATACTCCCTATTATACAGCTCCCGTTGATCCAATGATTCATCAAGATTTTCTTAATGCCATTCGAGCTCGTCATGCAAATCAGACAGGTTTTTCAATGAGCAATCCAAGTAGTCTTCCTCCTCGTTCGACACCACCTATTACTACTGCTGCTATTGTAGAAAGAAATGGGTTCATACTAAATGGAGGGGGCGGTGCACTAGCCAATAGACGTATGTTGCGTGGTAACAACAATAATAGTAATAATCACCACCAACACCAAAGTTCAAGACAACAAAACCAGGCGAATCCAATAGAACCTAGACAACTACATAGTATCCTTGCCAACAAGGGTGGTATGGATAAAATTCTTATCCTTGACACACGATCTTTTGTTCAATTCTCACAAGGACGAATAAAGACTGCAATTAACATTTCTATTCCGAATACTATTTTAAAACGACCGACATTCACTATGGATAGAGTTTTTGAAGCCATCGTACAAGAATCTGACAAAAAGAGATTGGAACGTTGGCAATCAATGGATAAGATTATTCTTTACGACCATAGTACATCACAAATCCTACCTGATAATTGTGCAGCGTCGTATATGTGTACTAAATTGAGTCAAGCTGGATACAAGGGGCAGCTTCTCTATCTGAAAGGTAATATAGAAATGCGTATATACATTTAGTGCAAAGAATTAGGAGAAAGAAGTAAATACCGTAAGAAACTGATAATTAGCAAACTTACATATATGATAATATATTATACTATCGTTATTAGGTGGGTTCGAAGCTTTTTCGACAATTTTTTCAAATGAATGTGAAGCGTCAAGTTCATCCTCTTCCTCTAGCGGATCTCTTCCTCATTTACGACTACCTGGCCAGCAAACGAAAATTCAGGGATCAAAAGCATTTTCATTAAGACTTCCAGAAGCTGCTGTTGGTAACGTAGGTCCCTTTACGGCCCCAATGCCCCATTTTGAAAATCATGCTTTCAATCCCTTTTTTTCCAACATCCGACAAAACATGGAGTTATCTCATGGACCTATTCGTGAACGATTTACGATACGACTTCCTCAAGATTGTGATATCAATTCGAAAACTGGTTCAATTAAAGCTAAGAATCCTCGTTGTTTGAATGGTGAAAGCTATATGGACTTACAAGGGTATTTTGTAGTACCAAAATGGTTACGACAAACTGTTGTGAATGACGAAGGACCAGCATTACTAGCGGAGATGTATGAGGTAAAAAAATTGTTTGCATTTTTGCATGAAGAAAAGGTATCATTGTTATAAACTGTTTTTATTTTTTCATATTAGAAATTGGAACGAGTTGAACAAAGAAGATTACAAAACATTATGCTGTATCATTCTAAACATACACAAACAAATTCTAGTGATTTCCCATTAAGTATAGTTTCTGGTATTGAACGGGGGACATTAAATCGCTACACCAACATATGGCCTTTTGGTAAGTAGGCAAATGTTCTATGTATTATTCTTATGATTGAAGAGAGAGAGGAAAAATTAGTCCAAACTATAACGCTTAATGATGTCATTGTTTGGTACATATAGAGTATACACGTGTCAAACTAGTGAACCCACGAAATGATTTCACGGATTATATTAACGCTAGCTATATCCAGTATGCAGACCAACAAAACGATGGTATTGATTGTATGAATGACCCACACGTCAGTAAAGCCTCTATAAGATGCATGCAAACTAGTGATAGTCGAAAGGTAAACGAACATGACTATAGACGATATATTTCTTCTCAAGGACCTTTACCAGATACTTTTGCTGATTTTTGGCAAATGGTTTGGGAGCAAAATTCTTATGTCATAGTCATGTTGACTAAACAAGAAGAGATGAACAAGGTAAAGATAAAAATAATAATTATATTATACTTTTATTTTTCTTTATGCATCCTCTACTCACTCTCTCTTTATTTTGAATTATTAGATAAAATGCCATCAATATTGGCCTGACAAGATTAATTCACCCACGCGATATGGATGTGTTACCGTTACCTTGTTCTCGGAAACTGTACGCCCTGTTCGGGAAAACGAGCAGGATGATGTTATAATTATCCGCCAACTTCTTGTACAACATGATTCAAGTAATACACGACGCACAATCACTCAACTCCAATATACAGGATGGATGGATTTTGGTGTACCAGAAACACCTGAAGGAACTTTACAAACCGTAGCAGCAGCTGATGAAGCTCAAGTACTTTACGAATCTCGATATGAAGGGCAGGTTGGTCCCATGGTAGTTCATTGCTCTGCTGGCTGTGGTAGATCTGGAGCATTTTGTGCTATTGATACAGTAATTCATCGTATGATGTCAGAGCAACGATCATCGTCAGACAAGGACTTGTTGTTCGATACAATTTCTATGTTTCGTGAACAGCGAGTCAGTATGGTACAGACATTAAGACAATTTGTATTTTGTTATGAAACAATTTGGTGGTGGCTGCTTGGCTATGGTTCAACGCCTTCTGTCGCTATGGATTTAACTGACTAATGAATTACTATGTTATTTTTCTTTTCAATCCATTTTCTCTTTCCCACTCATGCAGCGAACCTCTCCCTCCCTCTCTCTCTCTTTATATATATATTTATAATCCTTCCAATTAATCTACTTTTTTCTATTGTATCATATTCAGATAATTTGAAAATTGCCAATGTTATTATTTCATTTTTTTTTTGGTATTGTATAAAAAATAAAATATTTTATAAGATCCTTATCTATATTAACAAGAAAAATGTCTTCGTGTATTGTATTTTGTAATTGTAATGGGGTAAAAAAATTGATTTGTACAAGAGGTAAAAGTGATGCAGATAAAAATAAGAAAAATAAAGAAAATAAAAAGAATGAACAAGGTAATAAATGAACGTACGTAGGAATAAAGTGGATAAAAAAAATATAGATGGATAAAAAGGAGAGGGAGAGGGTTGAGGGTAGATGATGAAAAAAAGAGTTTAAATAGTAGAGGTTGTAGTGTTATTATTGTTGGATGATGACGTCGAAGTACTATTCGACATTTGAAGTCTAATAATGCGCCGCTTAGGTATTTTCTTATTACGAGATATGGGCCCAATTTTCTTACCAGTATGTGGTAAGCTTCGATAAGTTGCATGGTCTATAGTATATGCGAACGGGGAAAGGGTATGATTGTTGCAAGCAAGCTGTGCAAGTTTAGCTGCTAATCCATTTTCACTTGGATCAACTACAATTTCTTGATCAAGAGTCATGAACACCGGTTGATCGGATGGCGCGGATGATGGTAGTCCAGGTCCTTCTGTCACATACCAAGGTGCATCCACATCATCTGAATAAATATCCGCTATTGTAGCTGAATGTACTGATGAAGAGCCATTGATAGATGATACCATGTCATCATATTCGTCTTCTTCCAGTTCTTCGTCCGAAAACATTCGCGTTGCTAATTCATCGTCATCGTGCATTGCTGCAAATCGTTTACTATATAATTCGTTGAGTGTAGATAAATTGGCTACCGTAACTGGTTCTGATTGTTGTTGTTGTGCTTCTAAAAATGCTGCTAAATGTTCTGCATTATATAAGTCGCTAAAGGATCCAAAAACAGGTGCGAGAGGGGGTGATCCAGGAGGAGCTATGCTTTGTTGATAATATTGTGATACTGAATCCAAGAATGATGGCCGATTAATCAATTCTGGCATAGATAAGGTATCTCCACCGTGGATATGAGTTGCTGCTTGACTAAAAGATGTATTCATCATACGCCCAGGATCAGAAAAAACAGACATCGGAGAGGATGGGGCGGATCGTCGCTTTTCTAGTTTCCGTAATCGTTTTAATTTAAGTCGTTCTTCTTGTTGTTGTTTCTTTTGCTTTTCTTGTTCGCTTTGTAGATGCCTTAAACTGAGGTTATGAATCATAACAGGTAAATCTTCTTGGAACAGGTTACGAAGTTGTTTTTCGATTTCGCGTTGTAAAAAGTTACGGACACTTGTAATACTATCGAATGTGGAACTGATGACGATACTTTCGAGTGGATCGTTTTTAAATACAAGTGTGATGCCTTTAGTTTTTGATACGACAAGGACAACAATGCCTCGCAATTGTAGATCACTGATCCGTAATAACATTGGTACGACTAAAGGTCTATCTGCAGCTAAAATACTCGGCCGTGTGTGGCGAGGAAGCCCGGATCGCTTGGCATGCATTGGATTTGCCTAATTTTGAACATATGCACAGAAAAAAAGGAGTCAGTAAATCTCTCTTTTTTTCAATTGTTAGGTTGCGTATCTATCAAGAAGTCGCTTTTATTCACCTGAACTTTGGTCTGTAAAACAATATAAGCATCACCTGCATAAGTCAATTTGAAGATTCCACGAAACTTATCAGTTGCAAGTTCTCCTACTTCAAGAATTTCGAGGTCGGGAGGCTATGTATTGTGATTTTAATATTAACGTGAGTATCGTATTTTATGGGGTGAGACAAAAGCAAACAAAAAAGTCTAGAGCCAATAGTAGCAATAAACAGGTCCAAACAAAAAGAACTTACCGAAGTACCCATGTTGAGTTCCTTGACTGTAATGTGGTCAACAATATTTTTCGGTTTGTTGCCTTTGTTTAACGCAGCTTCAAGCTGTGAGCGTGCTTCTTCGTAAAATTCGGCATCGAATTCAGGCCAGTTAAATCGAAAAGCCATTATATTAAAAAAAGGTGTTCTTTTCTCTCTAATCAAACAGTAATTGGCTCGTATTGAGTTGATATTTTCATTCCTTTAATAATCTTTTAATGATCGGCTAGAGCTACGATTAGGCGAAAAAAAAAGGTATTGCTTGTTTATTTTTTTTTCCAACTACAGCCTTGGGTCGTTTTGTTCGTTCTTCAATACCAAAAATTAAGTTTAAGAAAAAAAAGTAATAATATATGCCGGTTCTAAAAAAGTGCTTCTTGCTTTCAAAATAGATGAGTACACAAAGTTCATTGCTATCAGCCAATCACATGCTTTAGATAATGATTAAAAAAAGGGTTCTCTCTTTTATTATCATATAATTATTTATTTATTCTTTTGGGACGATTTGTATATTACGCACTTCTCCATCGGGACCGATCAATAGACATTTTGATAAACAGCCACACTCTCCTTCATCTTTACGCATAGCTGCTCTTCTTCTATCTGCGCTAACCATACTACTACCAAGTGGTTCGCGACCACAAGGCACGAGCCGCCACCCTTGCCCAATGCGGAATATCCCCACTTTAGCACCATGCCGCATGTGGAACACAAGCAGAAGGCCGCGTCTCTCCGAATAAATGACTAGAAATAGTGACACTCGAGCAGGTCGATTTCGTTGGTTGGAACAAAGTTCATTGGAATTATCTTCAGATATTTCAACCCATCCACAAACAGCATCACGAATCCCTTTCCACATTCGGACCATCTCTCCAGACTGTAAATCCCAAAGTATCACTCGTCCTAATAAATCGGTTGTTGCTGCAAGAGTGCTCCGTTGGGAACTTGTGCTTGCCGGTGCCACAGAAATATTCGTGATGCGACGGTCTGGGTCTTCTAAAGTTAATACAACAGGAATGGGTGTAGCTGGTTCAACATTAGAAGGAGGAGGATGCATGTCTGGAACGTAAGGTGTCGGTGATGAACCACTGTTGCTGTTATTTCCTCCCCCTGACCACCAAGATTTCGCTAATGAGAAAACAGGCGTTGCTACTCTGGATACAACATAACTTGCCATGGAAACTGCTGACATTAAGGGTCTACTTGAATCAGTTGTGGCATAGTAACAGAGCATTGGATTATATCCAACAGCAATATACCTAGAAGTGGCAGTGGGTGGAAAGGGTATTGTCGATATGGTTGAAGATTGTTCCAAAATTGTTGTTGGTGTCGATCGGGGTGGGGAAGGACCTATTTTTTAATTTTAATTTAATTCATTTTTTGGGCGTCACAAGATAACCATATCCTCAATCTATAATTAACAAGGTCAACATTTACCTAAACTTACTACATCTTTTACTTGATCATGTTTTTGAAATTCATATTTTTTGTATGTAAATGCTGTATGCATACGTGATGAATCTGTTAGAATACGAATACATATACAATGTGAGTACATGTCTTCTCAATAAGATCTGATGAATCTCCTTTTACTTTACATATTTACTTACCAATACCGCTTTCCCTTTGTCCATCACAAACTCTTAATACCATCCATAAACTTTGTCCATCAATACTGACAACTTTATTTCCTTGAAATAAAAGCGTAATTTCTTCATCTTGCCATGACTGAGTTGCCGCAGTTTTGTATACAGGCGGTGGTGTTCTAATTTTAATAGATAAGATGGGTGTAGGCTCCAACAATTGTGCAGTCAATATTGTTCCGGTCTATTAAAAAAAACAGTACTCGATATGTTAACACTTTTGTCAGATTCATTTTCCAGATAGGTATTCAAAATTCAAATAAACTTACCTCTGAAAAAACCCGTAACCAACCAGTATTATATCCTGCCATGACAAACATTTGACTATATTAACAGATTAATTAATCAGTATTTCAACAAGCTATCTATTCAACAAAACCAACGAGAAGAAATAATGTCATATATCTCTACCTACTTTTTACGTATGGATGGCACAAATAATGGTAAACATAAAATAGCTGTGATTTCTTCACTACAACGATAGAAAAGCACATATACTTGTTAAATTGATACTTTTTATTAAAAGTATGTACATTACGTTGCACATATGTAATAAACTTATATATGAAAACTTACCCTTCCATCTCACATCCAGATCCTTGACCAACGGCACAATATTCTTCTTCTTCTTCATTTAACTCAATCACAACAAATTTTGATTTATGCGCAAGAACCATGTATCCACCACCAGGAGATGTTGATACCATATACGATTCAGTAAGTGGACTAAACGCGTGTGCATAATCACTTGTATTGCTACTACTAGCAACGCGATCGTCAGGGCTCGGCGATTTGGGGGCCTATATACACATACGTGCACTGAAAATAAGTTGTCGGTATTAAGGTAACTTCAAGAACAAACATATAAGAAAAAACAACATACCTCATCCACGTTCCATCCCCAATCTTTATCCCATGAATCCGCTAAGAAAACATTTTTTTAGTAAATAAGGTTAACTGACAAATTTCCATAACATTAAAAAAGGGCATGTAAAATGGAGTTTATTATTGCACCTTGATCATCAGCTGTTTCGTCCAACTTGATCGTTTCTGCTGTTGTTGCTTCTTCAGTCACATCTTCAATAATAGTTGACACTTGGGGTAAACGTCCAACAAGAATGGATAAAATAGGAGGTGGAATACGATAATGTGGAGTAAGTATACATTTAAAGGACATTGTATGAGTTTATAAAACGATCTGTTATAGTATACTTCTGGTGCTAATGCGTGATTGTTTTTATTTTTTGTGTTACACAAAATCTGCTGATGCGTTTCGTGTTTTAGCTCATCGCAGTACAATTTTATTAACTACTGTTTATCATAAACACTGGCACTATAAACTTTTATTTAGGTAATAAATCTATCAAGAAAAAGAACATTTTATTTGAGCTTTTCGATAAAGTTTATTTTATATTTCACTGACACTAATTTGGGTTATTTTATATCTTTTTTTTCATATACTATCCATAAGTTCTTGTTATGATACAGAGGGTCCCCGTTAATTTCATATCCGTTAATTTTCACACCTCGTTAACTTCATCAAAAATCAAGGAATAGTAAAAATAACATAAGAAAATTTTCACATCATAAAGATTGCAATTAAATTAGTATACAGGAGGTTTGCTTTTTTATTACCCACTTGCATGTTTTTTCATAAGAGTTTACTGAATATTTATTTTCTTCTTGTTTCTCTCACTTTAAGCCTTTGAATATCGTACTAATGTTACGTGTCTTAAACAGATTGAACTCATTCATTTTTATTCCGTATTGTCAGTGATCAATTTGTTATGGTTCATGGGTGAAGACTTTTCCACCTTCTCATCCAGCATACTATACTGCTCAGCTGTCAAGAAGCTAATGTGTGACTTGGTAGGTGTCATTTTGATACATATAGTACAGAATATATACGATAGCGGTTGGAGATAAAAAGAAAATAAGAATGTTTGCAGCCCTTGGGACTATATTGTGTTCTTGTTTAAAAAAAATGTTAAGAATGTGCTCAATAAAAAAATTGAGTGTTTCAAAAACTCATAGAGAACAAGCGCACAGATATAATTTAGTAATTAAAAGACAATTGTGACTTGAAGTATTCAATATATGCACATTCTTCGAAAAAAAAATTAATAGTATCCGTTAATTTTCACACCCCTTTATTTTCACAGAAAAAATGAAAAATGTCCCTGAGAAATTAACGGGGACCCTCTGTAACTAGTAACAGATCACCCAGTTTTATTAATACGTACTTATAAAATGAATAACTATAATGTTTGTTTACATTCATAGATCATTCTACATAAATAGCTGTTAAGAATTTATCCGTAATATGCGTAATAAGGTGGAAAGGCAAATGGTTCTTATGCTGATACGTATATGAATGGAAAGAGACAGATCCAAAAAAGATTGTGTGATAAAGACCATGAGTAATTTACAAAGAAAAGTAGCAGTAAATATTAAAATGACCAGGGTAAACATGAAAAATGCGGTTCCTTATGTTTGTTCTTTTACTGGGATGTATATAAAGTAGAAAACTAATATGAATTTATATAGTTGATATAATAACTCGATGACTTGACTTCAAATTTAACTGCATGCATAACATTCTTTAAATTATCAACAACAAAATTCCGGTACGTATGATCCAACTTGAATACGTTGAAATTTATATATTTTATTAAAGACGAAATTAATTGAGCACACGCTGATTCAGCTTCTTGCTCTCGTCAGCTCACAAAGAGGGGTACTGAAAAACCTGCGGGGCAGCAGGAAAAATGTGGAGGTTGCAACATCAGTAAATGGGAACACAAAAATAAAAGAAGGAAAATATGGTTCGGTTATAGTAACTAAGAGCAGGTTGAGAACATCTATGCTAAATGGAAGGGTTGGTAAATTGTGATGTTGGAGAAAAGAGCGAGAGTCACTTGGTTTTTTTTTTTTTTTTTTTTTTATTTTTTAAATAATAAATGATTTTTTTTTTTTTTAGTGCTGTAGATTCAAAGCTGATGGGGCTTTGGTACTATAGAATTTGAATCTTTAGTGTTGGTTACAGTTGACGAGGACCTGATATGATATGATCATAGTCTGCTTGATTGATCCATCCCTGGGAATTGAAAAAACTTGCTATTTTACCAATTAGGGTAAAAGGTTGCGTTGCAATGGCGCGCAGGCATCGAGTTCGATGACATTGCTTGGAAATAGTTTCTCGTTCGGGAGCGGAACAGTTTTTATACTTTGGATCTTTAAGGTTATCCGGGTGAGTAGGGTCAAAATCTTTAAGAACGGGAATCTTGGCAATTTGCATAATGGATATGATTTCTGGTAAGTAGTGGCGGTGTACTAGTAGACCGATAATGTTTCTACCAGGGAAAGAGATATCTAAAATACGTGAGGTATTGATGTTCAAGTGGCGAAGTAGTTTGCGTGTTTCCTGTCTTGTGGTACGTTGTTGACATGGAATATGGACGTAGTTGAATTTTGGTTGGGTAGTAGGAAATTGGAAAAAATTACTGGCAGTAGTGTTGGTTACACATATAGTATTTATGCTGGCGGGGTTACTATCGATTACTTGTCGAAGTTTTTTGTTGGGTGGTTCGTGAGTGGTAGGACTAATAGAAGTAGTTGGTGCAGGACGAGCCTGTTTGATACGCTCTGTAGGTTTTGAGGGTGTTGTTACAGTCGGATTAGTAGTAGTATTTTTACTATTTGCTGATAGTGGGGTTGCTTCATGATTGATTGTTGGTTGCTTTTGGTGAGATTTGGTTGGTGGTGACTTTGACGATGTCGGTTGTGGTGACAATGTCAATGAGGTTTGTGGCAAAGTGGTTTTTGGTCTGTCCAAAGTAGTTGACATGGGTGAGAGGGACATTGAGAACACGGAATGAGTGCTCAAAAATGGTGGTGGTTGAGTTGTTTTTTTCTCGAGAGCTGTTTCAAGTTCCTTGACTTTGGCTCGCAAGGATTCACAGAGCTTGTTAACACGAGCAAATTGCTGACGGTAGTATTGTTCATTATCTTTGGCCTGGCGAAGAAGATCCTTAGGGGACAGACGGAACGAATCCGCTGCCTTCCGAACTTCCTCTGTGGTAGGTTTGCGGTAGGGTTTCGTAATGGTTCTGGCTGTATGCTAAACACTTTTCAAAAAAAGTGTTTTAAAAGCGGAAAAAGGTCCCAACTTGAATACAGTTGAACCCCGGTTTTTGCACAGATGGGATTTGGTTTGAAAGTAGTGCAAAAAACGGGGGTCGACTGTATTATAAGAAACATATTTGAATGCATTATTATACAAGAAGAATTCTGAAATTAGTATTCTATATATTATCTATTCATGATAGTTTTGCTTGACCTAAGCATGTACGTATGCAAAACATATGATATAAAATAATTGGTGTTTTTATTAGCTTTAGAAAAGATATATTATATAGTGTCACTATTCGTTTGCTCGAAATAAAAGGAAACTGTGGTTCACAGTATGATACTATGTACAAACGAGACAGTAAGCATGATTTATTTACACAGAATGTATTTGATATATCTACAAATAACTATCTTCTAACAAAAATTATGGTGGAATACATAGTTAAACAAAAAGCCAAAACAGAAAAAAAATATACGTACAACATCAATAAAAAAAAGTTGCTAGACCCAAAAAAGGACACTTGCTTAACTAAGAGAAACATTGTAGTGACAAGTAGTAGTAACAAAGATATTTTTGTAGATACATATTCAAGATTGATGAATTTATTAATGAAAAGATAAGCACAGTAGTGTTCATAGATTATTGCAAGGCGTCATTGATCTGCAGCACATCATACAATCCAAAAAATGACGCTGAATCCTACCATCTTGAACTGGATACGGATATATTCAAACTTTTTATCTTTATCTTTCGGTAAAAATACCGAGGATCTATACAAGTCTTGTATTTTTTTATGGTTTACGTAAGTATTATCTTCAAAAGCACTTTGGGTGGTCTTCAAGATAAACCAGTTCAATTTTAGTACACTAATTTTACCATGAATGGCCATTTTAAGAATATACAATTATCCCAATGAGACCATACTCGAAAGAAAAACTCTTGATACATTAAAGAGATGCTAAAAATGTCAAAAAGAATTCCGTTCCATTGTAAACAAAACAGCCTTTCGTACATAAGATATACATTGTTACGTACAGTATATAAATTTGTGTAAAGAAAGCTCCAAACTAATATTGATAATAATATTTAAAATGACTACCTGACGAAAGTAGCCACCAAATACAACAATTTTACCGCCAAATGGAACATGTTTTAATGCTGTATCTTGATGGCGCATTAAATCCCTTAAAGTACGATCAACAGCATGAATGGTGTCTTTACTGACCATTGATGCCTCATCCCAAACAATAAGTTGGGCTTTAAGAAGTAGCCTTCCTTTGTCTGATCTTGGTGTGGTGAATGAACAGTATGTATCTTCATAAACATCAAGGGGGATTACAAATGTGCTGTACGCTGTACGTCCACCATCTAACAAAGGTGCGGCTGTTCCACTGGTCGCAACAACAAGGGCAATGTTGCCTTGTCTTCGTACATGTTCAAGAATTGCATTGAAAACATACGTTTTACCAGTACCACCATGACCATCAATGAAATGGAGCTTTGGTTTAGTTGATGGCATTGATAAAGAGGCAATGATTACATTATATGTTGCCTGTTGATCATTGTTGAAAGCCCGTGGAGTAATAGGAGTTAATTCAAGTTGTTTTGCAATTTGTCTATGCAAAGCGGAAAACTCGAGGTTCAGGTTCCGCAGTATTGTTTGTTGCATTCGTTTGTGGATCTTAAGGTAAAACAAAACCATCAAATTGCACAAGGGATGAAGAGAGTTCAACCATAATATCCTCAATTGCAAGAAGCGTTTGATTATAAATGGCATCACTTGGTTCTAAGTCAAAATTGTTTAATTCATTTCGTGCTGCATGAAGAAAATCTTTGGAGAGTACATTTCGATAAGTTTCCCATAATAAATATGGGTCAGAAGGGTTACAAAAAAGCAAGTATAATGGCAAATAATTGACGCAGAGCAGAAGGCATTTCATAAAGTGAGGCTTGTTGTAAGCATACATCCCACTCTTCTTGGTTAGTAACAATTCCACGTCGGCGAGCAGCAGCCTGGAATGTTGGTAAAAGTTCACCATCAACTGCACGCAAATCTTCAAAGCGGGTTGCACCTGGAACATGATACAAAATCATTCGAAGTGATACTTTTTAACATCACGTGGAGAAACTGCATAAATGCGACCTATGGCGCCACCATGGCCACGCTCACGAATTTTCCAACGTCGAGTGGACTTAACAAACACATAATTTTCAGAAAAATCAGAGTATAAAACGGCTCTTGCAGCAGCGTCTTCAGCATTGATTAAAAACCAAGCAGTTAGTGTTGTTTCATGTGCACGGCCTGCAACAATAATAGGATTTTCTTCCTCGTTAAACTGCAAATATTGCTCATCTGGAAGGTGAACAGTTAAACGTTGATGGTTTGGAAATTCTTGATGTAAGTTGAAAGAGAAGAAACGCCAGCATCCTTCCGATGCCGATAAATATCGAACATCCAGATATGAACGAATCTCATCAAACTCATCATTATTTATTTCTTGCATTATCATTGTTTTGTCGTGGATGATGCTGAGTCATTTCCAAAGAAGCACGATCATGCCCTTTATATACATATTTATATACATATTTAACTGAATGAATTGATGTGCATATTTGAACATTGATATGGGCATCGTACTTCGTACAGAAATATACATTATGTGGCACAACCCAACGATTATCAAGAGTGACTCTTTGTTTTACTATAGTATTTTGATTATTTCGTCTACGATATGCAGGGTATCCATCTTCATTCAACACAGTTTCAGGAGTAAATTGCTTAGGATAACGCTTTTTACACGCGCCAGCATCCATGCACACTGACGTGGGATTAAGAAGACCGCAAGGACCATGTATCATATGACGAACAACAGTAGCCTGTGCAGAAGGATAAAGTTGAGCATCAGGTAACTCGGCTGAAACAATATCATCACACTGTTCCTGTGTAAGTGGTTTATCCTCTGAAGCAAGAATTAAAAGAATGTGAGCATGTGGTAAACCTCGTTTTTGAAACTCGACAGTATGCACATGGCCTACAACAGTACCAAGTAACATATCCTTTGTCAGATCATGCCTCAATTGTTTAAGTTTTAGGCGGAAAATTCGAGAAGTAATATCAGGACGGTTGGCAGCCGATTGGCCTGGCAAAAGAACATTTTGGATTTCTGGCCAGCTTGGATTACAGGTAAATGTGATGAATAAATCAGGCTTTCCAAATCGACGAACTATGCTCATTGAATCTTGATATAATTGTTGCATGTGTCGAGGAGAGCCAGTAAAAGAAGAAGGTAAAATGTATCAACGCCCAACATTACTCATATCATTATTACCCAGAAGAACAGCATCAGCAACATTACTATAGAGGTCAGAACGTAATCGTGATTGGTTTAAGTGAATATACATCAGGCGATTAGACTCCATTTTTGCATACATATCCACAATATATTGCTGGAAAAGTTTTCCAAAGTAGTGTAACTCATTTTCATCGTTATTTCCCCTGAACATAAAACGGTACTTATACCATTGCATTACTGTGATGGTTTCATTATTAGAATGGGATGTAATAGTCCAACCTTAATCACCTAATTTTAACGGTTAATGTAATGCATGGAGTAAACATTTCACATACAAATTTTGCTGCATCATACCTTCAGGAAAAATCAATACATAATGGAGTGCATCATAATGGCGTTGTGCCTCATTAATGTGTTGAAGCGAATCATATCTGGTCCTCACAACAATATCACGATTACTAACACTTTCGCCATTATTTTCTATGATAAGAACACCAATCTCTGATTCAGTAGGTCTATTGTATCTACGTGCATCTGGAGTACCTTCTGCTCTGATGATCATTTGCACTGATTCCAACTCTCCATTGCGAGAAACTTCTGCCATTCGCTTAAACGATTGGACAAAGGGATTCACTTGGTGCATTATATTTTGAAGTTGTTGCAGTGTCTCAGAGTTTAATGAGGTACTTGCAACGGCTTGGCGGTTTTGAAGTTCAGTAGTAGGATCATGAACGTAAATTTACTCGAATGCTGGTGTGGCTGTGTTATTATTTGGAAAGAGTGATTCTATGCGATGATGAACAGCCCCATGAATACGAAAGTTATAAGCACCGTTTCGAGAATTCCTCACAGATTGGTCAACGTTGACGCCAAGTGATGTAAAGCTTAGAGCGCTGTTATAAGCACGAATATTTTTACGAAACTCATTGGATCTATCACCAGAACCGCGCAGCAAAGTAGAAATTTCTACAGGTGTTCTTCTAAGTTGCGGAAGCTGTACACGACCCTGATGGCAGCAAAGATTGAATACAGGGTTTCTAATGGAGCTGTGAGAAGCACGTTCCTCAATCCATATATGCATGACAATGAGAACATCGCTGATCCATCCTATCAAGTGAATGTCTCTCAGGAATTATATTGCGACTAACTCTTGCACAATTTTTCTATTAATATTACATAAACAGAAGTTATAGCTCAAATTATATTGTTATCTGAATTTCTGGTAAAGAGATATATTGTGGACCATGAGACACTTGGACACTTACATTGACACTTATATTAGTGTTTTCAATTTCCAACTCATTCCCATTGTTAGCAGGATTCAAACGGCAAGTACGATTAAAACGACGCGAATGTCCATACTCACCACAGGAATGGCAACGTGGCTCATTAGATTGAACAGGAGATTCCTCAACAGAATTCACGCTCTCAGATTCAACTTCAATTGGCATGTCGTTCACGCTCCTCAACAAAAACAGCTTCATTTTGGGCTGGTAGCAAGTCGACGTGGATTATTCAAACAGTCTCTATGACTCCGACGAAGATGGCCGGGTTGATTGCAAGATAGGCAGATGACAGTAGACATAAACATGTTAAAATTTAGGTAAGTGAACAAAAAAAAGTTTCTTGGGTAAACGAAGAGTAATATTCAAATGTTCAAATAAAAAACAAAAAAGGGGCGCAGCTTGAAAAATTTCCTTTTTTGTGAATTAGCTATAACTTCTGTGTGATTTTAATATAATAGACGCTTCGGCTAAATGAACCCCTACGCTTCGCTTCGGGTCATTCAACGGAAAACACGTCGCAAGAGTGGTAAACCCCCCTTGACCCCCCAAAAAGATGCTTCGCGCCTGGTAGTGACGATGCCCAAGGCTGTATAGTTGTTTTGTGGATCCAGTCAAATAAAAGAAATAAGTGTGATAGTATAGCAATAAGATGTCTTTACAGTTGAATAATGTCATTTTATTAAACGAAAAGCAAAAATATTAAATAATATTAATGCTATGACTGTATAATTTACTACTGTGGTAATAATATGGTGAGAATTACGTACTTTAGTTTTGTAATAATTACTGTCTTTGATAGATAAAAAAAATTAAAAGGGAGTGGGTTATTATTTATCGATCAGAGAGTATAATATTATTCACTGACACATTAACAGGTTGTTCAAGAAATTTCTGGAATTTAATAAAAAAGGAACAAAATATATAAAAGTTAATAAAAGTAGGGTTGATCTTATCGAATTTGTACAAAAGCACGTAAGGGCTATTGTTGAAAGAAACATTAATAGTTTAAGATAAATGGATTCAATGTGTAAAAATTCATTATGAAAATGAAGGAGAAGGTGGAAGAGAAGAAAGGGAGAATATTTCATGATAGCCGACATTCTTTGTAATAAGGCGATAAGCTTGCCTATTCTAATTAGCGATTATAAACAAATCTCTGTAATCTGTAACGCGTCAAAAGGCAATGTATAGCTGATCATGCGAAAACATCTGATCAGGAAGATATACATAAACATGTGTTAATGGTTAACCTTGCAATTAGTTTATACTAACAAAAAGCAAGTTTAAGTGGAAATTATTCTCGAGATACTTCACACAGTAACCCAGAAGATTGTGAAGAGCTGAGAAGCTTAATTCGTGGTAGATAGACACGATTTCCAGCATAAATTCCACCTGTCCTGGCTAGTATTAAGTGTGAATGCAGTTTCTTGAAAATTAATTTTGTTATGTTACAAAGACCTTCTGCTGGATTCAAGAATAACAGGCTGGTTAAATTTTGGATGAAATTAATGGGGTAGAAATTCTTTCAAATTCAAACAAAATATAAAAGAAAAGCGGCTATGCTGAATAAATAACTTGCAATAATTATTTAATATAACAGAAATGTAGCAAATTAACTTGTAAATATTTGCATTAATTACGGAAGCTGTCTTTTCTTTTTAGCAGATATGTGTGTTAGCTACGTAAAATAGACATTGTGGTTAAAAACTCGGCAGAAATTTGATTGGTATATCCTTCTCTAGGATTTGTATCTGCACTCAAATATTCACGATATTTAACCTGAAAATCAGTCATTGGCGGCAACATTAATAAAATCGACCATAGCAGTTTTTGCTTAAAATATTGTTCTTCAGCAAAATATTGCAGATTAACTGTTATATTACTATTCCTTTAAATTTTGAGTTTATGTTTTATCCTCTCATATAGCAACGTTGCCGATCAAGAACAAAATATAGTCCGAAGCTGCGGAGTGAAATTTATTACTGATCCGATGTCCAATGATGATATAGAATATCATAGTTGTGGAAAAGACTTTTTACTATGATAAAAAAAACTACAAATATGGATGTGGAGAGACACATGTAATAGATTTTTGCAAAAAAATAAAAACATAACCAAAGACAAACTTTGCCTTTCGATTGATAGTGAAATCATTACAATTTTTATAGTAGCAATAGGTTGAAACAAAAACCCTTTCTGCAGACAACTTTTTTGTTTTTATATCGGAATAGCTGACAATTATCTTTAAAATACAGTGAGCAAATGAAAAGCGAAAAAATAGGAATTCAAAGGCAGAGTATCTTACAAAAAAGGAAATTTTAAGGTTCAACTATATTAATATTCTAGTTTTTGGATAGTAGCTTTTTTATAAGGTCGTTTGTACACAAGCTTGATTATCATACATGAAAGAAAGTATATTATATCAACAGCCATAACTATTCTACTATATAGTCTCAGCACTTTGAACGTCTATCATGTATAATAAAGTCATTAGTCCATGATAATAGTAGTCAATCAAATGCAACATGAAGAACTGTTTTATTATGAATATATTAATTATTGGTGAAAAGACTTACAAGTTCTGCATTGTATGTCACGGTCTATTAATATAGAAAAGAGTGGTATGAGCCACAATGTTGTAATCCGTGGTGGCGAGCAAATAGCTTGTTCATCAGGACCATCAAAATAATATACCAAAGGCTGTGATGTTAACGACACCACGGCAAACTACGTGGTTAAGCTTCCTCCCCAGCCTACCCATCTCATTCAACCTTCTAAATTTTTCCAGCTATCATACCATACCAACGCTGAACAAACAACATGGGTTGGTCTTCCCGCTTATATTTATAACGATAATAAAATATGTATTTCAAGAAGTTTTATTATTATTATTATTATTATTATATATATTTATATATTTATATATTTTGGATCGTGTTGACCTGAAATCTACGTTTCCTATTGTAATAAATCATCTAATTTCCTGAATTCGGAATAGCAACAGTCTATTCACAATAACTCGCTTCAAGGAATATAGATATTCTTATGCGCAAACATACAACTGAATAATCCCTATATTTTATATTCTTTTACATCCCCCAGTGTAATTTTGTTGGTCCCACTGTTATCACGTCGGCAATGCTGGCCATTATTGTATGTTGGAGGTAAGTCCATTTCTATATTCATATTTCGTAGTACTGAAAATGAGTTAACATAGCAATAGGCTGACACATACGTTACTCTTCCAATTGTTTCTGTTTTTGCCTTGAGATTTCAGTGTCGCTCTTGTCTTCTTTTCGCTCTAAACGGTATTACAAAGAATAGTGGTATTCTTGTTTAAAGAGACAAAAAGATACAGCGAACAGGAATATTTCAAAGTAATGAACCAAGAAAAAGAGACGGGCAAAAGTGCATTTTTATTTGTTACGGTGCAACTAATACATAGAGGATATACAAATATGGCACGATGATTTTCATCACAAAACTCGCCAGTATGCTAAGGCCGACATCGCCTACCATCTGTTAAAGAGAATTTCTTTTTTTGAGTTTCAGGAAAAGTGAATTTATTGACGGCCATTGAAATTATGTGATCAAATCAGTGCTGGTCACTCACGCAGCCTATGAGTAATTTAGCTCTTGTGCACAGTCGATGTCAGGCTTTAATTAGTGAAGCCAATATACTGAACAAGGCACATCCATATATCAATGCAAAACCATTGTTCTCAAAAAAAATTATTTCCATAGTTCCTGTCGTGGACCATATATTATAGCGTTATAATAATAATAGTAACAGATATAGTGCATTAAAAGTATAAATAAACCAAATTAACTTTATCCAATATAATGTAGCATATTTAACTTTACTGATGCCAACTCTATAGTGTTATATATTTCCACCAGTTTCCTACTGCGGAAACTGCCAACACTAGATTAAATCAAGAAGACCGTCTTATGTGGCTATATAAATATTTTCATCTTCTTTTAATTTTGGTACTTTTACTACTTTTGTCTCCTTTTTCTTCTTGTACTTTTCTCTTTTGTCCCTATATTCCGTTGTACTGTATTTTTCCATCAAATGTCACTAATTCTGGCATTTTATTTAATAATGGTTTGAATTATAATCGATCTTCTTTCTGATATCGTCGAAAATTTTTTTGTGTTAATGCGAGGTGTTCTTGAATATTATTTTGTAAACGGCTTATAGAGTCAATATTCTTCTCTTCTTTACTATGAATGATTGAAAATCGGTATGTTTGTATGTAAGTCTAATATCCATCATGCGATGTTTCCTTGAGTCATTTTTGCTGATAGAATTGATTCAAGTGCGCGGTGGTAAGTATAGAAGAAGCTTTCAAAATATCAAAGCAAGAAAAGAAACCTATTTTTTTAGTGTCGGATATAGTACATGCCAATATGTTTTAAAGCTTATATATAATCTATGTTGCATGTTGATTCAATTCAGGTATAAAAAATTTATGCAACTTGTTTTATTCTTCTTTTTTTAGTTGGTGTCATGTGATGGAATCATTTGAAAAATGATAAAGTGGCCGATGTTATGAATAAGTTTTATATTAATATCAAAGGTATATATATATACAGTAGAGGTTTTATTTGTTTGGCTATTTTCTTTACTGGTATTGTTCATAATTTATATATCATCCTTTTGGTTCTAATATAAAATGATACTTATTGTATAGTGGATCGGTAAGCAAACTGTGATAAATTGTAATGGATTAATTAATTTATCTGATAATGATAATAACTCAAACACACACACGTTTTTTTGGGCCAGCTAGTCAAATGAAGTGTAAGTATTCTATATTCATAAAATTTTTTTTCCCTCGCTGCTCCCTTACTTTAGACAATATTATATAATACTTATTATTTTTTTACTAACAATGACATGTAATTCTTTATTATGACTGTAGTTCCCAAGACAGCTGGCACAATCTTCAAGGTCCCCAGGGTCCAAGGCTCCTGGGTGGTTCCTTGTGGATACTCAAACCTTATGTCATTGTAACGTTTTCCCATTTTGTAAAAAAAGCTATGTAACGGTATTGTATGGCAGAGACCATCCACAGGGAACTAATTTTTTTTTATCCAGGTTGGTGTGCCCGAGAGGGAAGAAGCATTGGCCTGTCTTACTTGATAAGCATTATATCTTTGTAACTTTTAGATACATATCATTAAACAATTGTGTAAGATTTCAATTGTTCTCATTAAAATTTATTTTTCTTTTTTTTTACATGTCAAAATATAATCTGGCGGGCTCCTTTCAATTTGTTTATGCCAAGTTAATATATATATATATAGTGGGGATAATTGTGAACGGACTACTACTATTAATAGTATCATGACTATGTATTGATAACACTTCATTTATTAGCTTGCTATCTTCATTTCATATCAATTTTTTTTTATTTTATGTTTCTTATACATATTATAGCATTTTGATGGGATCCCGTTAAATTAGCAAAAATAAAAATTGAGAACTCTATAATGTAGTTGTAGGTATGTTGCTTTACTCTAGATGAATGGCGAAACTTTATTGTGTGCTTTTTTAAAAAACAAAAAAGAAAAAACTTTTTTTAAAGAATATTCTTTCTCGTAAGATAATCAAAACGTTTGAAGGTATATCCAACAAATGCCAAATCCTTTTGAGCATTGACAGTTTCTGATTGGTAACCTAGTTTATTATCAAAGAAAGAAATAAAGAAGACAAGTAACATTAGTTAATGATTACATTAATAAGGCAATAAAATAAAATAAAATACTTTACCTTGAGGCATGGTAGTTTCAACTGCTTCTGGTACTGCATCCAATTCTTCTGTGGGGAAATGACTGGTATCGGTAATGCTAGTAAGTTGTGGTACATAAGGTGATGGTTCTGATCGTAGTGTTTCCCAATTAACACCGTAAAAAAATGGATGTGCCTTGATCTCTTCCACATTTAATCTTCCCAAACGGTATTCAGAATCGCAAACCAATCTATAATTGAATAATAAGAATAATATTGTTAATTATCAGTTTTCTTTCTTGTTCTTTTTTTTAATATTTTCAAATATATCTTTTTATATACCTTCTTATAAGATCTTCTGCTTCACGACTAATAGGTTGATCATCCGGGAATATAAGAGTTTCACGCCAATTCATAATTTTACGATATGTCTCATGTGGATTATCCGAACAAAAAGGTGGATAACCACATAAGCATTCGAACATGATGGTACCTAATGACCACCAATCACATTCTTGTCCATAGCCTTTTTGTAAAAATATTTCTGGTGCGATATAATCTGGTGTTCCGACAGTTGAATATGCTAATCCTCGTCTGTTCTTTTTCCACGTTGCTATTTTTTCTTTAGTGCTTAAATGAATGCTTTCTGTCCCACTGGTATTTTGTGCTCCTTCTAATAAGCGTTGATAATATTGAGAATGATGTGTTTTATGGAATCCAGTCGATAATCCAAAGTCAGAAAGCTTTATATGTCCATCCTTATCAATCAATATATTATCAGGTTTGATATCACTGAATAAACATATAACATAATCAGGAATGTTGGTAATTTGACTACAAGTTGTATATATAAAGAGTAATAAGAGAAAACACAATAAATCATTACCGATGAATAAATCCTAATTTATGCACTGCTTCTAAAGCCAAAACGATCTCAGCCATATAAAAACGAGTAACAGGTTCGCTAAATGTATCATATTTAATCAACATGGTCATCAAATCACCACCAGGTAAGAATTCCATGATTAGGTATAAGTATTGTGTATCTTGGAAAGAGAAATATAGTTGAGTCACCCAAGGAGAATCAGATTCTGCTAATACATCGCGTTCTGCTTTGACGTGTGCCAACTAGAAAAATATAGATACCAAATATTATTAAATTTCTTTTATAGCGCACAATATTAATGTAAGCATATACATATAAAGCACTTACTTGATCTTTTTTTAACATTTCTGATTTCCGTAGTGTTTTCATTGCATAGATCTTTCCTGTATCACCAGCTTGAACTAAGCGTACCTTTATATCATAAAAAAAAGTAGTTTCATTTATTAACTTTCAGTTCTTCCCCTGCTAAAACCCCTTTCTCTCTCTCTCTTTCTCTCTTTTATGTCATATCAATTAAAAGAATACTCACTTCACCAAAAGCACCTTTACCAATAACTTTGACAGTAACAAAATCATTTAAACCTAATCGTGTACGTTGTAAACGTAGATACTGAGATTCTTTACGACCCAAAGATTGAAGTTGCCTGTTTTTTTTTTCTTGACTGCCATGTTCTTGAAGTAATCGCTTTTCCAAATCAGCCCGTCTAAAATAATAATAATATAATAGATAATTAAGTTTTATACAAACTCTTTGTTCTTTTAATTGAACATTAAACCATGAGATATTATTATTACCTTTGGTTTCGTTCAATAGCTTGTTGTAAGGAAACTTTATAATTATGTTCAAGTCGTAGTTTAGAAGCAGCAGCACGATCTAATGCACTTCGAGGAAAACCTTGGGTGGATCGTACAAATGGAACGTCAGGCTGTTGTTGTTGGGTCATCAGATTTGGTAAAGAGGATGATGATGAGGTAGTTGATGATTGTTGGTCAAAAGAAGAAAAAGATTGCGACTGCATTGGGAAAAAAATATAACATATATTTATAAATAATAATAGAAACTTAAAACTGTAAATAGAAACAACATAAAAGAGGAAGTCGGGCAACCAATAATCCAAGTTGTAGATTAATTGGAGGAATTAAAGACTTTACTCAGAAAACAAGAATATAGAATATTAAATTAAACATGTTGTGATGGTACCTAATAGGTTCAAAAGAGTTTGATCTATTTGATGTATTATTATTATTAGTTCAAGCTTATTATTTTTTTATCCAACTTATTATATAGCTTCATTATTACTAATTTGACATCTTCCAGTAGAGTATATCAACTACCTATGAACATATTTATAACATATAAAGCGCTTGTCTGTAAAAGGAAAATTGTGCCACATTTCAGCCTATTTTTTTTCACCTCACTGACAATGAAAGGAGACATGTTATTATTCATTTATTTCATATATTATCATCTATCAGTTGAAAAAAATCTATATGACATACAAGGAACCTGCTAAAACTAAATAGTAATAATAATAATAATAATAATATAAGCATTTCCCATATAAATGCACTTGGTAAATGGGCGTTATACAGTTACAGCTTGGTCATCTTGATAGATTCATTGTTACCCACTAGTTCGGGTTCTTCAATAGCTTGTCTTGATTTAACCATTTGTATTTCACAACAGCGTACAAGGGCAGAAGTTTCTGGTCTACCATCAATAAATTCGCGTTCACCATTGGTAATCTTGTTTATATATTTTACTTGTTTTTCCCAGGTTCCTTTCGTTACAGCATTAACAGACAATACAACCAACTTGGTAGCTCCAGCTAATGATGGTATGGGTTTTTTCAATTCTTCTTGCCAACGAGCCACAACCAATGCAGAAAACATGTCACCTGTACCACTGAAATAACCACGATAGGTAGGAAATGCAATAAGATGTTGTTGAGAGACATCACTGTTTTGATCCATTTGACTGGAAAGACAATAAAGTGATTCGTCCGTAGCGTTGGGTAACAAAATTTCATTTGGTACATCCTTTACAGGAACTTTAAGTGTTGTAATAATAACATTTGGCACACCAAGTAAATGTAACTTATTTGCTGCTTCTTTAGCGGAGGCGAGTGAATCAATTCTGACATCTGCTAAAATTCTATTTTGAAAACGAGATGGTTTTCAAATATCATTAGTCAAAATCGTAATAAATATTTTTTTTTCTTTTTTTTCTTTTGTTTGTTAATACGTTACTCGGCTTCGAACTGATTTGGTGTTACTACATTGGCAACTTGCATGATATCTCGATAAAGTGGTACGATTTCAGGTGCTACGTACAAACGACCCCAATCTCCCATAACAGGGTCACATACTACACATAAATGATTAATAAATACAAAATACAATGATCCATTTCAAATCAGTCGTCTTTTTTAGTTACCATATATAAGTTTTGGGTTAATGGTTTCAAGTTTTCGAATAAAGCGTTTAATTGTATCGAGAATTGCATAGTTACCAATGTAACCTTAATATTGTAATTAATGTGATAAGATAAATACAGGTGAGTCACACGATGATGCAATAATATTAATATTTATTTTTTGTCATTAATTACCAGTAAGAATATGACTGTAATCATCCGTAAGTCCATTATTTTCTAGTCCATCAAAAAGTTCTTGAACATCTGTATCTCCAAGTCTTTTACCAGTCCATGAAGGGTATCCTTTTTTTTTTGCATGTATTAATATCAAAACGATATATCAAACTTTTGAAGAAAATAAAAAGTGATCATGAAAATGTATGATAATATTGCTGATAAGAAATATCATATATATGATATGTATGTACCTGTATGATTCGAAAATTGAACTGTATTTAACACATCCACATCAAATCCAAGCAGCTGTAATGGAAATACCGCAGCTTTATTTCCTATTTATATAATTTATTCATACATCCAAAGTTTTACTTGCTTCAGTTAAAAATAAAGTGGTTTCAGGAAAGTTATTAAGACGTTTTTCTTACCACAATAACCAGACACCTATTTCATTTTTTTACAATTTATAATTTGAATGGGTAATTTATAACGTTAAGAGTTTTAATGTCATTAAGAAATATTAAAATGGTTACCATATGCGATTGAATGCTTAATACTCGATAATCATCATTTTCGTCACTCATGATCTATTATATATGCTTTTTTTTTTTGGCTAAAAAGGTTTGAAACTTTTTTGCCTAAAGAAGAAAAAAAAAGCGGAGCGAAATTGTTGTCTTCAAGGGAATTTTGTGCTTTCATGTAAACCGCTCTCTTTTTTTTCGCCTATATATTTTCTCAGTAATAACCACTTTTTTTAAAAAAACAAAGAAATGGAAGACGGTAATACGCAAGCGATTTTTTCAGAGTTTCAAAAGGCTCAAAATGCACGACCTGTACGTGGTGTACCAAACAATCGACTCATGGATGGCATGTCGACCTCTCTTACTCGTAAACTTGACACAATGTCAAGACAAGAGTTGATCGATCTAAGAGAACGTAATGAGAAACTATTAAATAACCCGTAAGTTATACGTATTTGTAGTATCAACGTTTTTTTTTTTAAGAAAATGTTACATCTAATATATTAATTTGTTAAATGAAGAGGCTTAATGACTACATTACCAGATAAAGGAGAAAAGTTAAAGAAAAGTATTGAACAAATTGATGAACTATTACGAAAACAAGATATTGCTGATGGAATGTTAGGATTATCTGTAAGTCCCCCATCATCAGATACTATTAGAAAACGATCTGTGGATCAAGCAATGGAATTAGCGGATAATGCGACAAATAGTACTAGTAGTTTATTAGCAACCAAAACAACAGAATTTCAGGTAATTTAAAGCTGCATAAATATTTCGGGTTTAAAACCTAAAAGAAAATAAAAGCTGACGTATATAGTTTTCAGCCAAAAACAAGGATGATGAGTATGGATGAATCAATGAAATTACAAGAAGCTCAACAACAACAAGTCAAGGTAATATACATAAGAAATTACAAAATTCATTTGTTTGATTACGTTATACTACTTTTACTCATATTCTTTAATTATATTATGGTAGGATGAGAAAATAAAACGACAATTACAAGCATTAAAACCAAAAGCACCAAGAACATCTGAAAGCTTAGCAGATGATTTAAGGTAAAAGTGTAAAGTAAATTTATTATTACAAAATGAATGGAATTGAAATCCTCTAACTTTGAGAATACATCATAAATAAATATTAGTTTATCCATGACTCGTATGCAACTTGATCCAGAAACTGGTCCACACTTACACAGACCACAAGATGATGATCCAGGATCTGAATATGATGAACCAGATAGTGATGATCAAGATTCCATTGATGAAGCAAATTATGATAGTTTATATGATGATGAAGGGTTTGAGGAAGAAGATAGTGAAAATGAACGAAACTAAAATTTGACAACCTTTTTCTTTGGCTTTTCTTGTACATTTTTCTTTTCTTCTTGTTTTTCTTTTTGTGTTTCTTCTGTCAGCTTTTGTTTTTCCTCAACAAAGATATGATAATCATCATCGTCAGCACCTTGCTCAAGATCAATTTTTCCAACAGCGGTTGTACCAGCTTCATTTTTAGTCAATTTGCAGTCTTTTGCCAGATGATCTACTTGACTACAGAATCGACATCCACCACCATTAGGATATAATCCCTTGTCATTTTCTGGACATTTACTTGATAAATGACCTTCTTTTTTGCATACAAAACATTTGGCAAAGGGTAACACACCTAAAAAAAAAAGTATATTAATTATTAGTGACAAAATTATATAATTACTAGAAGCAATAACTTTTGCTATCATAATATTAAACTTACCCTCTTTTCTTGGTTTTCGACATTTGCTTAAAGAATGTTCAGTCGATCCACAATTATAACAAATTCCTTGAGCTGTATTTTTACCTTGAGGACAAGATCCTACTGAATGTCCTTTTTGTCTACAACCGAAGCAAACCTTTTTTTTCAAATTCGTTAATATAAAATGATCATGATCTATTCGTACCATTTTCACCCTCTTTTTTTACTGTATTCTTACTGTTGATCGTTCTTTTGCAAGGTGTCGTCTCTTTTTACGTTGATTATCTTCTTTGTTAAAGTTTTGTTCTAATAGTAGAGAAAAAAAACAAGAATTGTATTAGTGTTTTCTTTTTTATAATGGTATATAATGACTAAAAGCTTGCATAAATAATTACTGGCTGGTCGTTTTCGTTTGTGATCGTCATTTTTGTTGTTATTATCAGTTTTTTCTTCTGTAGGCTTTCCTGCTTTTAATGGAGTCACCTTGAAAGATTCGTCAGCCTTGACGTGTTGTTTCTTTTTGCCCATAGTAGTATATCGAGTCATTGTTGTAATATATATAGAATAAAGGAACAAACAAAAAAAACTTTTGGGTTGGAAAAATTCAATTTTGAATTCTCTTCAGCCACCACACCACACATGCTGCATAAATCAAATCCAAGAAGTCAAAGGGGCTAGTTGATGATGAATTGAAATATTAATATTACAAGACATCCTGTCAAAGACACGAATGAGAAAAATATATTATCCATTTATCAGAATGTTTTCTTATAGTAATAGACAATGATAATTTTGCTAAAAAAAAACGGAATTATTCGATGATCTTCAATCGTTATTATTAAATACCTATTGTCCTCTAAATTTTAAAAAAGTTATATGCATACGTACCTACTTTTTCAAACATCTAAAAAAATTCAGTGGGAAGAAATATTTTCCATGTGTATTTAAACATAACATATAACAAATACAATTCAGTTCGCAATCATACAAAATTTGGTGATTCTTCGTCAACAATGTTTTTAGTGTTATCATCTATTACCTATATTTGCATCTTGAATTGGTTGCTGTGTTTTTGGTTTTTATATCATCCAATCCTACTAAGGTGACTAGCAGCTATTTGATAAGCAATCTGGTACATACTTAGATAATTATAGATTCATATATTAATCAAATATCCTTTTTTTTATCATGCTGTACGTAATTGTTTATCATACGCAACAAACATTCTCTTTAAGTATCTGAAGTTCAAACCAGATTATAATTAGAATTATCCAGGTTGTAGTGATTGTGGTTTTTCTCGATGTTTCTCTTTCATCCGAGTACGTATCTTTACTAGTTATCCTTTATTCTTCCTTCCTTTCTCTTGATCATCACTGTTCAATTTTGTAATGTTATTATATTGATAGTTGTCTCATACCTTTCATCAAGGCAAATATGAATCACACTGAGTACATTAATACTTGTAAACAGCTATAATAATTGTTATTATCTCTTTTCTAGCTAGTGATTACGTAGAAATAAAAAACTATATACAGTCATTATTATACATAATAAAATCGCTTTCTTCTCCTCATATATAGTCTTCCTTGTACGGACTCTTTAGTGTCTCTCCTAAATATCAGAAAGTACTCTTTGATGTCCAGGAACAATAAAGGGATTTACTGGATTGTTATACATTTTGATGTCTCAAAACTGTCAAGTAGTTTTTTATTACGTTCGTTTTTTATTTTTTACATCATCATCAAGCCTTTCTCTATTGACAGAGGCTGTTTGTCAAGAAGGGCTATCATCTAATAATCACAACAATTATTTGGCAAGCTGTAGGCTTGTTGCACAAAAAAATACATTCTAAGAAAAAAAAAGATACGTACGTATTATCTAAACAGGTGTAAATATGTAGATAAAGAAAACTCAACGAATAAAACAACTGATGTTCAAATGCTTAAAAAGGAGCAACAAAAAGAGAGAAGATAATAATAATAATAACAATAATGGGATAGAATTGTAAAGAATGTAGAGATGGAATTAATTATTTGGATTTACCCACTGAGTGTAAGTTTAGCTGATTTGGGGCCTGCATACGTACGTACGTATATTATTTTTCAGACAGAAATGTTATCACTGGAGGATACCTACAGGTACGTACGTAGCTTAGAAATTTTGTTCCTGCATTGTATCTCCCGATGAATTAGCAATAAGAAGTATGTAATGTTTTTGATAATTATTGTGTATTCCCATTATTTTTGTTTGTAACTCTTAGTAAATATATATGTAACCCGCCCTCAACCTTCTTATATATTTTGGCGTAATGTTATCCTAAAATATAATTATCATTAATAGTAGTAAATAAAACTGATTAGCTTATGTAACATTGGCACATTATATCATTTTTTTTTCGATTATATAGCTATCATTATAGAAATTTATGCAGTTTCTGACGTGGTACAGTAGCGTAAAAACAGATACTGTAGCTACGATCGATACCAAGTCTATATCACAGCTAAACTCTACCTCTACTTTAAGAGCTTGAAGCTGGTAGTCAGTATGTATAAAAATCATCATCATAGATTTATTTTTCACATGTAGGTTTTCTGTAACTATATATAATATTTTTTTTTTCATGCTGGGTGTCAATGTTATGTACGTTAATTATTGGAATTTTTCAACAAGTTCGTATTGTAACAGTGGCTGACATAATGAAATAGTTATTATAGACAAATCACTATAGCAATCTTTCTACATTTTTTTGCATGGCCTATCAAAAATATCGAAAATTCATTGCCCGCTGCTGAAAGTTTTTTTTTTTTTTTTTTCTGTTCTCCCCTCTATTATCTTCGTTAACCTTTTTCTTTTTATTATATCATATTACAATGAGCGTCATTGGTATTAACTTTGGTACATCGTACACTTCGATCGGTTATGTAAATAAGGTAAATATTTTATATTTTAAACAAAAGTTGTTTTGATCGGGAATTCTAATTCTTTTTACCGATATACTAATAAAAAATGTTTACAGGAAGGTCGTGCTGATTGTCTTGCCAACGAAGAAGGTGATCGTCAGATCGCCTCTGTTCTTGCTTTCCATGGTAACGAAGAGGTACAAAAAAGCAAATGGTTCTTAATGTTAGTAAATAATTAAATAATATTATAGTATTCTAAATGGATTGAGATTATGATCTAGGTTGTTGGCTCGCAAGCCAAGTCTGATATTGCTCGTAACCCCAAGACCACTGTGGCTAATTTCCGTGCCGAAGTTGGCAAGAGGTAAATTTTCTTTTCCCTTCATTTTTTTAATTGTAAAAGCCTTCTTACAGGTTTGGATATGAAGTCAGTCTGATGATAAGTAATGTATATTAATCATCGTCGTGTTATTTGAAACATTTTATAGCTTCAGCCAAAGCGAAAACTTGACTGGTTCAGCTGCTCCAGTAATTGAAAAGGATGGACAACCCGCTTATGAAATCACTCTTCCCGAATCTGAAGTTATCTTCACTGCTAACGAAGTTTCTACCAAATTCTTGCGCCATATCCGTGAATCCGCTGAAGATTTCTTGGGTTCTGCTATCGCTGGTGCTGTCTTGGCTGTTCCTTCCTACTTCACTGAAGAACAACGCAATGCATTGGTTGCTGCAGCTGAAGCTGCTGGTATTCAAGTCTTGCAATTGGTTCACGAATCTGCTGCTGCTGTCCTTGCTTATGAAACTGTCAACAAGACTGCTAACGAAGATAAAACCGTTGTTGTTTGCGATTTAGGTGGTCACTCTCTTGATGTCACTGCTTTGACCGTTCGCTCTGGTCTTTACTCTGTCTTGGCTACTGCTCACGACACCAACTTGGGTGGTTCTTCATTAGATGATCTTTTGATTGCTCACTTCTCCGCAGAATTCAAAAAGAAGTACAAGGTAGATGTTTCATCTAACCGTAAGGCTCTTGCCAAGCTCCGTGGCGCTGTTGAAGTTACCAAGAAGATGTTGTCCAGCGCCAACGCTGCTCCATGCTTCGTCGAATCACTTGCTGACGGTATTGATTTCCACGGAACTATCAACCGTATGCGTTTTGAAATTATGGCCAATAAGGTCTTTGGCAAGGTTTTGGATACCATTCGCGAAACTTTGACCAAGGCTGATTTGGATGCTTCTGAAATTGATGAAGTTATTTTGGTCGGTGGTTCCGCTCGTATCCCCAAGTTTGCCCTTAAGATCCGTGAAGTTTTCACCAGTGAACACACCAAGGTTTTGTCTTCTGAATTAGAAGCTGATGAGGTTATTGCTCGCGGTTGTGCTCTTCAAGGTTCCTTGTTGTCTGGTTATGAAAAAGAAGATATTGAAGCATCCCAAGAACCTGTCATTACTGTTGCCCCTCACACACAAAAGGCTATTGGTGTCATCAATGCCAATGGTGACTTTGTTACCATCATTGCTCGTGACACTCCTTTGCCTGCTCGTCGTACTTTTGAATTTGCTAACGCTACCGCTGGTCAAACACACGCTTATTTGGCTTTGCACGAAGGTGATCACACCATTGAAAAGGTTGAAATCCCCGTCGAACCTATTGAGGTTGAGGAAGGTGAAGAACCCTTTGAAGAAGAACCTGAAATTGTTACCAAGGTTGTTACTAAGCCTGCTGCTTTGTTAGCCGAAGCATCCCTCCCATTGTCTCAAGGCAAGGAAGCAAAGGGTAGCAAGATTGAAGTTCAAATCACAGTAGATGCTGATCGCAAGTTGGCTTTGGTTATGAGAGAGAAGAATGGCTCTAACATCATCAAGGTTGCAGGCAAGCAATAGAGAACAAAAAAGAAAATAATAACTCAAGACCATCTCTTTTTTTACACATAACTATTATAAAATCGCATCTTTCTGCTTTTAGCCAGACTTTCTTTTCCCTCCGTCTCTTTCATACAATTTAAAAAAGTACACCTTTCACATTTCATCCCACCCGTACGTATACACACACACATACACGCATGTATAAGTAAATAGAAAAAACTTCAAATCTTTGTGTTTTTATCGTTTGTTTTTCTTTTTTTATATATAAAAGAAGGAGAGAATTTTTTTTTATATTTAAATATTATTATGTTGTTATCGATAGTTTTATTGTTGTTGTTTTGACCTGCAAATAATTTAGTATGCTTGAGTAGGAGAAGCTGTTGCTTGAGCTGTTGTCGCAGCAGCAGCTGTGGTTCTTGGTGTTCGTTCGGATAAAGTACGTCTTGTGGCATGCACTTGATTCGAGGTATCTTCCAATTGACGCATTGCTTGACCTAGCGTTTCTTCGCGTTCCTCCAAAGCCATACGTAAATATTGAATATCCTCGACGCAACTAGCCAGCTGCTGCTTGAACATTTGTGCTTCCTCGTGAACTCTTGAATTTGCTTGTTCCAAATGCATAATTTGAGTCTTGGCTTCATCCATTTGATTTGATGCAGGTGCAGATAAACTATCGGCTAGTTTATTTGTCAAATTAGCTATCTTGTTAACATTTTCTCGAACTTGGGCTTCACCCTGCGCTGCACGTTGATGCACTTCTTCCAACTTTTCTAGTGCGCGTTCGTGAGCTGCCTGTGCTTCTTCTGCCCGGCCTTGGGCTTCCTTGGCTCGATCCTCTGCTGACTCTCGAGCACTATAGTCATGCTGTGCTTGTTTATTCATTTGTTGCAAAAGACGACGGTTTGCTTCATTTTCCATCAATTTTTCCGCTAGGCTACGCTCCATTGATCGTACCAAATCATTATCCTCATCTTCACTATCAGAACCGTTCATCTCTCCTTGTTGTCGGCGGCGTTCCATTAAACCAATATATTTAGATTTAAAATAAGCAGCTTCTTGTAATGCTGCAGTACGAATTCGATCCGTTTGTTGTACTTTGGCACTCATGGCTTGGTGGATAGCAGGCTCACCAATATGTGCTTGTGTACGTTTAAGTTCAGTTTTTAATGCCATGATTTGTTCTACCAATGGATGATTCATGGTTGGATTTTCTCGCTGAAATGAATCTTGCATTCGCATTTTACGAGCCATAGACACTTCACTACGCCACCAAGGTTCCTTCTTTTTCATGTTATGAATAATGGCATCTTGTGCTTTGATTTCTAGTATAAGTGATTTAAGTTCATTTTCATCCTGTTCGGTTGTTGCTGTTCCCGCCGCTGCGGTTGTCGTTGAAGCACTAGTATTATTATTGGCATTAGGCAATTCTGCTAATAAACCGGGAGCATCTGCAGCACTTGTTGCTATATGAGAATCTGGGAACATGGATACTGTATCTTTACGATATTTATTGTTGAGAGAAACACCTTCCCTTGATGGGCGAGGTGGTCTTTGAGGGGAAGGATGACCAGCAGGACTTGATGAGCAAGGCTTTTCATCCTCTTTCGGTGTTGTCGGGCTTACGGCTTGTTCATCGGATTGTGAGGGTAAAGGCGATGTTGTGCGAGGTCTTCGGAGTGCCGCTGACGGTACCATGGACATATGTCGCGGAGGTCTCTGTGGGGTGGTGTTTATCTATAATATACATAAGTCTTTTTTTTATACTAGAAATTATTTATTCCCTCAATAACCTTCTTTTTTTCTTTTTGTTCATTTTACCTGTTCGGGATGCAGTGACCGATGACGACTTGCAATACTAGTTTCAGAAGTTGAAGCCGAAGCAGTAGTAGCATTGGATGTAGTATTAAGAGCTGCAGTTGTGACAGTTGTGTCTATATTTGTAGTAATATTGTTAGGTATAGTTGATGTATTTTCTACTTGTTGCTGTTCTCTAGAAGTGAGTGGTATGGTTGGACTCTCCATTCGAGGAGCTGGTGATGATTGTTGTAATCTTTGTTGTTGCAAACGTTCTACGCTTGGTTTTTCCATCGTTTTTGTTGGGTCTGATGATGATTCTAATGATAGTGCTGGTGAAGAACTGTTACCATTTTGTTGAGTTTCTGGTGGGTATCGGATTCGTGCTATTAAAATGTGAAAATAATGATAAATGAAGTTATTAGCTAATTATTTCGTAGTGGCGAAAATGAAATAAATTAACAAAACGTACAGCAATCTAATGAGTGAACTAAGTAAGGCGATTCATCTGCTTTGCCTAAACCAGTTTCTCCTCCAATTGAAATAGTTTTATCTCCAAAGGCAGTAAAAGTCATATCAAACCTGGGAGATGGCGAAGGTCCCATATTTTGAAACATAAACCATCGATTACCTATATTTGTTATTTAGAGAATGTACCGGGGAGTTATAATCATGTATTCCTATGAGCAATATATAATTGAGAGAGAGAGAAAGAGAGAGAGAAAGGGAAAAATTTACCTCTAATTTTGAAAGCACAAAGATCACCTAAACCATTGCCATCAGGGCCACGACCACCAAAAACATACATAACATCACCAACAAGTGCGGCGGCACAACCTTCACGTGGGACAGGAATGTACCCGACAGCAGATACTTGAGACCAATACCTTGTATGTAAGTCATACATCCAGATGTCGTTATACAAATTACCACCGTCTGTACCACCGAAGCTGTTGTAAACATAAATAACATATTTAGTGGGTTGGCTACATAAGGTATATTTTTCTATAACATGTTCTCTCTCTCTCCTCTTTCATGATAATAGTAAATACTTATAACTTACATATATAATTTATCATCAAAAACAACAGAAGCATGTCCTGATCGTCCTGTAGGCCCTTCATTGGCAGATGCTATGTGGTTCCATTGAGGACTTGTTTCATCTAATTTAGAAATGATGACATGATAATGTTAATGCTACGTATATACATATATGAAGGATGTCTTACAAGAGGATAATAATACTAACATGTGCTCGCATCAAAGGTAAATAAATCATCTAAGTATCGGCCTGCTCGTTGACCTCCCCAAATATATAATAAGTTACCACTAACAGCAACAGAATGGCCTGACCGTTCGACTGGCAAACGACCCTCAGGCATTTGAATACGAGACCACTGCCGCGTTCCTATTTTTTTTTTTTACAGAAATAATCGGTGTTAAAAATAATTATGCTAAATTATAAATGTGACAACCCACATTGAAACTCACCAACATTGAGGGTATAAAAGTTTGGATCCCATTTTTCGTCTGCGCTACTAGGCTGACCACCGTACACTAGATGTAATAAGTGAATTAGTATTACACATATTATTGCTATAGCAACCTTACACTATTATACATACATAAAACGCAGTTATTGCCTAGGGGTGCGAGAATTGGGTACATTCTTGATGCTGGTACATCTCCAGTAGCATTTATAGGATGTGAAGACATATTATCTAAAGAGTAATATTATAGCTTATCAATTTGTGTTTTTATTGACCTATATTACCGAGATAAATTGCTTACTGGTATCTATAAGAAAGAGATCTTTCTTGGATTTATAATGCGCGCCACCAAATAAGACAAGATTATCAGTTGGTAATGATACTGTAGTAGCATGACCATGGCGTGGTAATACATGGGACTGACTCCCGGTCAGTTTTCGTTGTGACCATGGGTGAGTGGCCGACTTGTCAGCCGTATTATTGTTTTTTGTGAATTTCGAAAAGAGCGACATGCGGAGATGATGAAACGTTGATTAAAAAATAAGATTCTTTTGATGATCTGGCAATGGGTAAATGAGTGTATTAAGGAAAGGACTGGGGGGGGAGATCAATAAGAAATAGTTTAAAGGTCGAGAAAAAGAAAATTCTCTTTTTCCCTCGAAATAGCTTTTGTTTTTTCAATACAAGGAAGAAAACGAGAAGAGAAGAAAAAGAACTATTGATATTTTATTTCTGATGCAACACAAAATTAAAACAGGGCGGAGAGGAAGCGTTCTTGAGTTAGAGAGATCGAAAATGAAATTGTGTTGTATGTTGTTGTGCTACTCTACTACCACTTTATATTCCTTTATCGTTTCACAAAATTGGATTGAAAAAAAATGGATATCAAACCACTTCCTGTACATCTTGCAAGTCCGCGATCTTGGATAAGTCGACTATTATTTCATCCAACTCGAACACCATGTTGGTCAGGTACATTAATTGAATTCGGTTCCTGTGTTTGGCTTCGACAATCTTCATGTGATATAGATCCTTTTGAATCGGGTCTTTTTGGTAAAGGATCGCTTTCTCGAGCTAAGCCGACTTGGAAATCACGTACCATTGACAAAGGTATACATTATAAAAAGAAAACAGAAAAAGGAAGTTTTCTATGGGGCAACTTTGAGGAAACTTATATTTGAATTGGAATATATAGCTGATAAGAGAACTGTATTCCTTGAACACATTACTACTGAACGAAGAAAGTTGAAACGAGGCCAGGAAAATCCATCTTTGTCATCATCGTCTCAATCAATATCCACTACCAGTGATGACGTATGGACCGTTGAAGAAATTAAAGATATTACGGATAGGCAAGATTACGAACAAGTATTTCTTGATTTCTTTGAAGCTTTTTTTCTCATCTATGCCCTTGACTCCTTGATAATTTATGATCCATTAGATGTAATTATTGTTTTTTATTATTCTGTATATACATGTCATTCATAATATGATCTGTTTACTAATAAATTGACTTTATAGAAACCACTTTCGATCGATACTTGCTGGACCATTTTTTCGAATCAAATGCCATCATTTGCGACGCGTTATGCAGTTTATCACTACTATCGTAGTTTGGGATGGTCACCCAAGCAAGGAACTAAATTTGGTGTAGATTTTGGTAAGCAAAAAGAAAAAAAAAGAATTCAAATGAAAATTATCTCATTTGTTTTGCGCAATTCTAACCATACAATTATATTGCCAGTACTTTATCGACCTGGCCGTAAACATCACCATGGTGATTTCGCTGTGGTCATCGTAACCGATCATGATAATGAAAATCAATATATGGATTGGAAAGATTTACACCGTCTGAATCGAGTGTGTACTCAAGTAAAAAAGACATTGGTTTTATGTTATGTGATCAAGCCTTCTTCTCAACCAATGGATAGACCTCACTGCTTGGAATCATATAAAGTCCGGGAAGTTATATTTAAAAGATGGTCTCCTGAACGCAACCGAGAAAAATGATTTGTTTTTTATTTTTATAATTATAATATACAAAAGCTAGTAAAAGCTACGTGTTTCTTATAGTTTCCAATATAATCTATTTACGATGTCTAGCACAGAATTGAGCAATACGCTCATAAGCTTCAGTAAGAGCACCTGCTGGAGGAGTAATGACAATGCGGATAAAGTTGGGATAATCGAAACACTACATAATTATGATTTAGATTTAATAAAAAGTATATAAGTAAGCACCAAGTTTTTATCTTTTGTTTTCTTATGTATATTTACCTCGCCTGGCAAACATAAAACATTTTCTTCAGCGACAAGCTTGGAACTGAAATCAACATCTGATTCAATATCCTTAAATTTATCAAGGTCGATGCCGACCTACGTATAAAATAAAGAAACACCTATTGTTTAATAAACTATATTCATTTTTCTCACGCATATGAACAGTGGCTTACCATCATATACATTGCACCTTGTGGTGTTACTGGTTTCAAACCATCGATTTTGGATACAGCCTCAAGACTGAGGTTTGTGTTGTGCTAATCATACGAATAAAAGCCAAATTAGCAATCAGAATTGGCGGGAGAAGAATTCTACAAGAGCAAAAATAAAAAAGAAGAAATAGTTTACCTCCAACTGTTTGATTGTTTCATCATAGAAACTTTGTGGGGTATTGTGCAAAATATCATCCAATGCACCTTGAACCACCGAGTTGGGACCCAGAATAACCTGAGACAAGTTCAAAAGACCTTCTCTGATTTCCTTGTTGAAAACATCGTGACGATCTTGGATCAAAATCCAACCTATACGCCATCCAGGGACCAACCATTTCTTTGCCAAACCACCAACAGACAAAATAGGAACATCCTGAGTCAATGATGCCATTGGATAAAACGTATTACCCTTGAAGACCAAATCACAGTATATTTCATCAGCAATGATAGGAACATGATGTTTGGCAGCTACAGCAAGAATAGCTTCAAGATGTTCACGAGGATAAACTGAACCACAAGGATTGGATGGATTGTTGATCAAAATAGCAGCGGTGTTATTATCAATGAGGGTTTCCATTTGTTCAAGATCCACTTGCCAATTCTTTTCAGGTATAAGGTCATAGTAACGACCTTCGACTTCTTTGACTTCAGCTAAACTACGATACAAAGAGAAACCAGGACGAGGCAATAAGATGTTTTGGCCAGGATTGCAAAGAACACTGAAGCAAATTTCCAAGGCACCGGAACAACCATTGGTTAAAATGATATCATTGGCGTTGATAGGTGCTTCTGGGACACTGAATTTGCGAGCAATAGCATCTCGGGCTTCGACAGTGCCTTTTTTTTATAATTAAAATCAATTCGGTATTAATATTTTTATATAATAACCATATTTGTTTTTTTTTCTTTGGGTGCTTATAAATTGATATAAATACCATGAGCAGGTGAGTAACCGTTGTGCTTGAATGTATTGAGTTGCTTAGTAACAGCGTCATTAGCAGTTTGGTCCACATTAAAGTTACCAAAGACAGTTGGATCACCTAAAGTTAAAATGAAGCGTGCCCGCAGGAGTGAGTGAGTCATATTTATAAACACTGCAGACAATTAAAATAAAATAATTCTTACCAACTGATAAACTAATGAATGACTTTTGAGCTTGGGGATCAACTTTAAGTTTATCAACAATTTGACGAATGGGATTATGGGCACGTTTTGCTACGCTTGAAGAGCGAACATTCCATGCTGTACGGTTGTTTCCGGTCATTTTCAACACAAATAATTTTTTTGAATATGTGTAAATAGCAGTTGGTTCAATTGAAAAGAAAAGAAGAGTTTAAACACCTGCCAAAATAAAATAACGCGTCCCTATTAAATGTCTTCTATTTTTCCCACGCGACGTAACGAATCAAATCAGATAGAAGCCATCAACCATCTTTATACCTTACTTGACCTGCATCTATTAATTCTCCCAGGATACCAAAAAAGATACTTTTATATTGCTGTAGAAGTGGCACCTGATTATTCATCGTGGAGAACTTACAATATTTTCTGCATCACAGTTTTTTTGCTGGTATGAAATGCTAATTCTCAATTACTATTACTATAGGACAATCTTTTATTTCTATAAATATGCTAAATATACGTAGTATATACATAAAAGGAAAACGGAAAACCTGGCATTGGTTCAATCGATGTTTAATTTTTGGCGTAGTAGAAAAAAGAGCAGTATAAGTAGTTTATTTGAATTCTACATAGAAAAAATGTAAACATGATTTTTAAGGTTTTAGCGAATAAATTATTTAATTCCAACGTTTGGAAAGATTAGTTGTATCCAGGTAACAGAAGGAGACATACAAACTTCTAGAAGTGGAGATCTTTCGATCGCCACAGAAAAAAATACATCTATTGTACAGCTGACCTGCATCGCGTTTATTTGCTTTATATCATCTGTAGGTAAATTGGCAACATACTTTGAGTTACACAGTGTACATTAAACTATCTAAAAACTAGTAGTACGTACTGTGATGCATAGAAAATAATGAAATAACACATAAAACCAACACTTTAAAAATAGAATAATGAAATAATTTTTTTTCTGTAAAGGATATATAAAAAAATGTGTCTATTTTGATTAAATGCGGGTTTTTATGTTTGAAAAGGGGTAGATGAGGAGTGACAAGGGTAATAACTGAAAGGTATGTTTTTTTTCATTACTACCAAAATTAATGATTTTTTTTTTCTGTACAAATTGCCAATGTATTTTTTTTTTCAATTTCAGAGCTTGTGATGCAATTAAAAAATAAAAAGTGGATATGGTTATTATTATTTTACATGGGACCAAACAATTGTTCCCAAGCATCAATGTATCTATGAAAATTATTAAAAAGTGAATGTTAACTTAGTAACTGGATTGAAAGTGGTCTGGGTAAAAAAAAAATCACGTTTTTTCCGTTCTTAATCAACTTACTGCTGTGGATCTCGGACATGCTCTTCAATAAAACCGAATTTCATCTGAACTTCACCAGAAACGTTGCTTTTCTCGGTCCGCTTATTAAGGGAAAACCATTGTGGATGGTTCTCAGGATCGTTATAATGACGAGGTGTACCATCAGAAGCCCCACCAGCATTACGATCGAAGCAATTCTTGACAGGAATTGATATTTCACCCAAGAAATCACGACCAAAGGTATCCTTATCCCAAACTGTTACGTTGAATGGACGTGGCATCTTATCAGCACCAATAGGAATTTCAAATTCATAGTTCCATACAGGATCAAGTGTTTGTTTGATAACCTTGGTGGTAAACTTCTTATCGCTATTATTGTAATTATCACATTGTTGGTTTTATGTGAGCCCTTGTTTCGTCCATAATATTATTATTATAATAACCATTTCCCCTTATAACAGCAACGAAAAAAAAAGACTTACTCTACACGAAAGACGACATAAGGGTCCGAATACCCGGTCTTGTCACTATAATACAAACATACATACATACATACATATATATATATATATGTATATATATATCCATGGTATAAAGTCGTGAGTATATATATTCAAAAAACCATCCGTCCGAATATTATATTTTTCGATATAAAAAAAAAGAGAAAAAAAATACATACGCAGCGGCAAGATTCTGGGCGCTAATAATACCAATACGAAGTTTCAAGTTGGACATTTTTCAAATGAATTTGAAGATGAGTGTGAAAGAAAGAAAGAAAAGAGAAGAAAAAGAAAAGAAAATAAGACCATTGCGCATGTTTAAACAAGCAATGCCCGTGTTACACATGACAAGTGGTTTAAACCAGCTTTCTTTATTCTGTAGCTAAAAAAAGCTTCACGTGTCTGATGTCCAAAATATCTTATTCAATTAGGGTTACACAACAACATAAAAGTTATAACACAAACACAGCCATTTTATTTTTGGCTATTTTTGCACCACATTTGTTTGTACTGTCTACTGAGTATTATATGTGCCTGATAAAAAAAAATAACTTTCGCCCTCAACTTTTTTTTTTATTTTTCTCTCCTTTTCCTCTTCTTCCTTTATTTCTTTCTTCTTTATTTATAATCCCTAGATAATAATGAAGATACGTAATTCATTGTTACTCTTTCTTCTTTTTACAGTACTTTTACTTGCTGTTGCCGTGCATGCACAAGATGGTACGAAATAGCTTTATTTAGATTTATTACTGTTATTGTTCTCCAGGCTTTAAGATTATGATACGCGAACAATAAATTCAACAATAGCACCCAACCAACCAATCACTTTTATATTTTTTTAGATGGCACTGGAACAGGTGACGGTGCTGGCGATGGAACTGACACAGGCGGTGATACTGGTACAGGCGATGGGACGGGTGATGGAACAGACACAGGCGATGGCACTGGTACTGGCGATGGTACAGGCGATGGCACTGGTACTGGCGATGGCACTGGCGATGGCACTGGTACTGGCGATGGCACTGGTGATGGCACAGTTGATACACAACCCGTCCCAACTGAAAGTAATCCTGCACCACAACCGTCAAGTACTTCAACACCCCCTATAGATGATAATGGACCATCAGGCACCGGTACTGTTGATCAAGCTACATGTAACGCACTTAAACAAATTTTTAATTCGATGAACGGAAACGGTTGGGCAATCAATACTGGTTGGTCTGGCAATGATATGACTAGCTGTTGTAACGGCTGGTTTGGTGTTACTTGTAATAACGGGGCTGTGACCAAAATGTAATTATAAAAAAAGAAAACTGAATTTTTTCTATTGAGCAAAAATAGAAAAAGAAAAATTAACATGAATATAATATTTATTTTTATCCCAGTGAGTTACCTTATAACAATCTCGTTGGTACTCTTCCTGATGTCTTTGGCTCTATTGGAACTTTGATGATTCTGTAAGTTTGTTAAGACATAAATTAAACTTTTTTCTCCATATTTTTTCACACAGATCTAATTTTTTTTCTACTATGATATTATAGTGATCTTAGCCACAATCAAATCTCAGGCTCTATTCCAGGATCTTTATCTGCAAATATGGCTAATCTTCGTTTCTTGTATGTTTAAATCATATATAAATGTAAACGCTTATCCAACTCATACTGATGCCAATGTATTACTTTTAGGAATCTCGATGTTAATGCCATGAACGGCAATTTACCTGGCTTCCAAAATATGCCCATGTTGAGTAGCATGTAAGACAAATACTTTTTTTAGAAACAAAAGAAAAAATCACAACCTTAAATTTACTTATCTCTCATTATGTATCTATACTTAGCCACCTCAAGAATAACACTTTCACTGGTTCTATTCCTGATTCATGGGGCAGTATTCTTACTTTGACAGGTTAGAAGGCCTTTTATTCATTATCGATTGTTTGATCATAAGGATCGGCCGCAAATATTTGTTTTTACTGATTGTCAATGGGCTTAAAAATTTGTAACAATATAGATATTTATCTGAGTAACAACAATTTGACTGGACCATTCCCTGGCGCTGTTCTCAGTCTGAATCAGCTTGTAAACTTGTACGTAATAGAAATATTGTATATACACACTACTGTAATTTTGTTGCATCACTAAAGAAGAATTCGACTACTGTATTATATTTATTTTCAGAGCACTTGATAACAATCAGATCAACGGCGTAATTCCTAATAATCTTGGCAGTATGACATCTCTTCAAACATTGTAAGTGGATTTTTTTCTCAGAAACATAATATCAGACGGGCAAGTCAAAAAATTTAATATACTTAACAATACGTCTATTTTTAATTGATATTTAGCAACCTCAAAGACAATCATATTCTCGGTCCCATCCCAGAATCAGTCGGTAACCTTACGGGACTCACTTCTTTGTATGTATAACGAAAAAAAAAATTAAGATCGACACATTTTACCAGTATTAATCTTTGTACCACCGTCTTTTTTTTCAGGTTAATATCTCACCAGATGTTAAACGGTACCATTCCCGAATCTATCTTTAACTTGGCAAATCTTGAATATCTGTAAGTTTTATTTGTTTATTTATTATGCATAAAGAAAATCATATGCTATCAGGAAATATACCAAAAGCATTAATAAAATGTATTTATTTAGTGATTTATCAAATAATCGTTTACGAGGAAATATTTCACCAAACATTGGTAGATTACAAAAATTGAAGAGAATGTAAGGATTTAAAGGAAAAAACACATAAATCAAGAAATACTGGGATCAGAAAAGTTGGGGGAGGAGTTAAATATATAATCCATGGAAAGAAGGAGCCACTCGACCAAACATGTATATTAAACATGGATTATCCTTTTTATAATAGTATGCTTGGCCATAATGGTCTTAATGGTAACATCCCTGAAGAATTCGGAACACTTGGTGCATTAGAGTACATTCAACTCAACTTCAATCAACTTAATGGCCAATTCCCAGGCTTTATGGCTCCACGTGCACTTGGTTACTGCTATATGACTCCCAACCAATTCCAACTTTGCCCTGATCAAACGATCGTTGGAAATCCTAATAGCATGGCGTTCCAATGCGCTACTGATTGTATTGTTGGTAGTACCCGTCCAGGCGCAGGCAGTTCTACTCGTGTTAATCTTATGACACTTATTACTTTGGCTATGGCAGCATTAGCATTTGTTCTTATCTAAAATACCTCTTTCTTTTTTTTTAATTATAAGCATAATCCTATTCAAAGGCATAATTCTGAGTTTTTTTTTTCCACAACCCCCTTTCTTCCCATCCTTAATTTTGTAGAGCTCTTTTTTTTTGTGGCGGAGTCAAACGTTAAACCCCTTTTATTCTAACTACTTGTGGTTACTCTCTTTTTTTTAAAGAAAAAAAAGAGCTTAACAAGTACACTTTCATTCTTTGTTATTTATATAGTCAATTAAATCACTCGCTCAAAGTCACATCAATATTCCTTCAAATATTATTATAACAATAGTAGTAATAATGCGTGATTAAAATAGTCCTATTCATAAATATATATATATTAATTTCGGTCAAGAAAAACCGGGATAAGGAGATCATTACATTTAAAAATAAATTCCGCTTTTCCCCTGAGCTGCAGTAATTTCACCGATAATCTTTCAAGTATTATCAATTCCATGTAATAGTTTTTATCTACAAGCTTATTCTACAGCATGCTTATTTCTAATGATTGATAACTAACTGTTTGTTTTTCTACTTCGCAGGGCTTGGTACTTGACATATATTCATATATTTTATAAAAAGAATATTGTATTTCTTTTCCAATTTGGTACAGCATGTAATTTCTGTGTTGGTAGTCAGCGGATGGAAAAGTGAGTATTACTCAGTGTTAATAGACTTTTAATTTAAAAAAAAAACAAGGCAGGAAGATAATTTTTGGGCGATCAATTCGAACATTACTACTGTCAGCTATATTTATCGGAATTGAGTCGAGTTAATTGTGGGCGACTCATAAATCATTTTCTGGGAGGTGTAGCGTTATATTCCCCTTTTAATGTATTCTTCAAATTATGTTATTTGTGTACTGGCACCACCATTAAAACACGATACCCATCGGATATAAAAATTGATAATAAATATTTCACATCAAATCCTGAGTAGTCAAACTTCACGTATATAATTACATAGCCAATAAGCTATGCTTGAGACCGCTTGTCATTGAAATATAGTACGATAGTAAACCTTTCTTTACTGTTTTTTTGTAAACACAGAATATATCGATTGACTGCTGTAGATGTATAGAATAGAACCAGCTTCTTCTTTTCTATCTTTTTTCATGACTTCCATATTTCCAAATACTAATAATTTTTATCGCTTTTATTATTGACTAATAATTGTTTTCTGGACGTGAGTACTACTGTAAGAGGTGGTTTTCTATAAAATAACGTACTTTGAGCGGTTTTCACTGACATTTAAATTGAATCAAGTTGAATACATAAATGCAGTAGAATTTGCGCTTCACGAATTTGAGATGTCAGTGTCAATACTAGTGTAGAACTAATTTTTTCAGAATACACACCATAAAGTGATGTACTAAAGATATAGATACTATCCAGTTGCAGAATAGTAAACAGAGAGACTAAGTCAACAAACAGCGAAACCAAAACTGATCAATTTAGCAGTTATAACTACAGTATCTACATACAATATGGAAGCCAAGTCTATTGGACCGTCAATTCCATTTACTTACATTTTTCTCATGTCATTTTTTTTTCTAATAAAAAAGGAGAAGAGTCAATTATTTATGTTCCCCGCCATGAGCTTGGACAATGGATATACAACAAGCAGCAGTGGATACGTACATGAATTTTACATGGGAAATATAAGTTAAATATGTTGAAAAAAATGGTGGGATTTTTTATAGCTTAATGGCATTTTGCATTTATCCTGGGAGGTTCGATAGAATATTTAACTTACGTTTCTTTTTTTTGTTGTTTATACAACTTATTTTGCTTCTGTTATTAGTGTTGTTTCTTTATCTGTCATAATCAAAAAACACTCGCATGTGATTACGTAGCACATAATACAATATCAATCATGGGTATCATCTATGCGGTTCTGTGGCCCTTTGAGTCGTAATTATATTCTAAAATATATGGTACGTATGATATTCAATATACATTGTGTACCCTGCCATTCATATAAACTTCTTATTTAAGTCTTTCTAATCTTAAAAATGCCTCATTTTTTCTACCATATCCGCAGGCCTATACATCTTCAAAGTTTTTTTTTTTTTTGGGGGGGGGGCAGGAGAAGATAACTGACCATTTTTTTTTGAGCCATCATTTTTATTTTCAATTGATTGCACAATGACTGAAATTTCAATTGCTTTTCCTTCTAGGAAAATGTCTAGTTATTGGATTAGAAATCTTTATTCTACAACATATGTAGAATAGGTAGTGGGTTATATATATTATTACTGTTTATTCTAATTACGTATCTAGGTTTTTTTTGTTTTCGCTATATACGATTACGTAGCATATAAAATAATCATATTTATGTAATATATTTATAAATCCATCGGTGTAGTGTTATGTATTGTTCCTCGTTTCCAATTATTGTCAAATACGTACGTATAATAAAATAACATATAAAATAATACCTCGTTTCAATCTTTCTTACTATAACTAAATAAGCCATCACTGCGGCGTACAATTACTAAACTACTGTATAAAAAAAAACAAATCAATGTAAAATACGTACGTAGTTAAATTTTTGGTACGTAAACCTTCAAATAAGGTGGTATACTATAACGTATTCAATAATGGATTTCATATATTTATACTAGTTAGTCACCACTGATTATATTCATTCTGTTTATTCACATAGTAGTTTTATTTGTTTATATGTATACGTACATACCGGATAGTTTTATCATATCATAGGAGTATTTAGTATGATCATAGGCTATATACACTGTTGAGCTATTATTGTACATCTCTACATTTCTACTTACAGTAGCATGATTGTATTTATTTGTACTCACATAATATTTGCATACTGCTCTCACAAACCTCCATACAAGTAAAGAATGGTTCTAGGCGCATGTATGCCGTACATGTGCTTTACAATTCAACATAGGTAACGACTTTTAAGAGTCTATAACATTGAATGATACTATAACAATTATATGTCATACGACTTTCCATGACACACCTGTCATTCGACGACTCATTAATAAATCCATTTGATAATTGCTCTCTCTACATTTGCATATTTAGATTTAATAACAGATGAGGTGGAAAAAAACTATATACTAGTTTTGATTACCAGTAAATAGAAGCAAATCCAAGATGTTCTAGAGTCAAACGGGAATTGCATTTTTTTTATTGAAATTATCAAACAAAGCATGTAGGGTGTCGTATTTGGACTATATTCATTGGTATGAACTGTTTGTTATGCAATGTGTGGTTTTGATACGTATTGTTATTAAACTTGTGCGGTATTCTTATTATATTCAGACGTGGAAATTACATAATTTTAAATGAGGTTGGATTTAAAAATAACACATAGATATTTCTATTCAACAAATACATTGTTTCTTTCTTAAGAGCGAATCTTTGGTATTCATTTGAAGTTGAACACGAAAATAGACGGCGATGATTGATATTTTTAGTGTCAGTATCATGAGTTGGTTAGAATAATACCAACTACTCTTGAATTGTTATACCAGTGAAAATATGCTAATGTCTATTGTCTCGTACTACATACCGTCATCAGTTTGTATCTTCCGCTTTTTTTGTTCATTCTTGCAGTAATTTTCTTCTCCAACACAGAAACACACGACATCTTGCACTTTTTCAAGTATTTGTTTCTCTTTTTTAATAGAATTATGGTATGAGTTTTTAGTATATATTCGTTCTCATTCCTTCGTAAATAGTTGGATCATCGATATAGTAGAAGTCTTTTTCTTTTGTCTTTTAATGTATAATCTCTGATAACTTTTAAGGCGCAGTGTGCGCATCTGTTTCGTGTAACATGCCGCAATACCAACAATGACAATAAAAGTGTTCTGCTTGGAAACACAATGCATAATGTAGATAAGAGAAGTTTAATGACACAAAATCATAGAGCTTGATAGTGTCTGTATCCTAAACAATAAATTGATAGATTAAACATAATAAATTTAAAAGACAATGACATACTATTAAAGTTGGATTGATTTAACCGTAAAAATATTATTATTATATTACTAGTTCTCCTTTCGTTACCTAGTTCAAGCACCGATTTAAGCAGCTAAAAGGTCAGTTGCTTTCATAGGTCACTTGATTATTACTTTGTAACTTTCATCAAAGGCCACACACAAAACAGCACTAGTTGCTGCTCTTTTTTCTTTTTCTTTTTTCTTTATTGTTATTTTCTTTTCTTCTTTTATTTTTTTAACACTTTAATTTTCCTATTATCCATTTATTATAAAATGAAGCCCTGGAAATTTATACCTTCAGCATGGTCAACTTTTACTTTACCGTCCAACATTCAAAAACGTCTTTACAAATTCCTGCTGCGCAAGGCGATCGGCCAGTTTCTTTCCAATGACTTGGATCTCGAAAACTTTGACATTGAGTTAGTCAATGGATCAGTTGAGTTACGAGATCTTTGCCTAAATCTAGAGGTAAAATAAGCTATATATTTTATGTAGGCCTATTTGAAGATATGAGTGGGTTATTTGAGTATACTGCATAATAAGAAGGCCTAATATTATTTTTTTTACCTTTTCTGTTTTTTTTCCGTAATATAGCGCTTAAATGAATGGATTGCTGATACTCCGTTTATATTGGAACAAGGGAATGTTGGAAGTATCAGTGCTTCTTTGCCATGGTCAAACTTTTGGAACGGTGATATTGCCCTTAAAGTAGAAGGATTAAATTTAACTCTACGACCTACAAAACGGATGAAAAGATGTAAGAAAGCCAAAACAGCACCAACGACAGCAATAAAGAGGGATGGGAATTACCTGAATCAATTTAACTAAAAGAACATGGTTTTCTTTTTATTTTTAGCTCGCACACAAGAAGATGAAGACTCGCCTATTATGTCGTCTTCATTACATTTTGCTGATGACTTTTTGAGAACGGAAATGGAAGACCAAGAGTTGATGAATTCTATACAACAATCAATCCATGAATCAGTTTTCACACCAAATGACGAGGACGGAGAAGAAGATGTTGGGACTGAAGGGCTTCAAGTACTTACTCGCATCATTGATAAAATGCTTGCCAAAGTTAAAGTAGATGTAATAAATACAACGATTCGTATCCTCCATAATCCACCATCATCAATGTGCCAAAAGCACAATAGCTACAACAATGAATATTTCCTCGATTTACATATACCCCAAATTTCATACTTCGATGAAACACCTGAATTTAACACGAGACAACAAACAGCAACAGCTAACCAAGCCTCTATGGCAGAATCGAGTGTTTTTCTTCCACCTGATGCAAATGAAACTATCAAGATTATAACAATATCATCCCCAACAGTATGGTTACGATCGAATGGTACCTCGCCCTTATACAATTTTCATTCAAAAAGTGAAACCCCACTAGAACCCAACGACGATGATGGAAGTGACTTGGATCAAACGGAGTTTTATGAAGCAAACGATGGGGGATCATCCTTTTTTAATGGAAACCGATCAGTTCATTCGAGTTACATGAGCGGATCAACGACACCACGTGCATATCCTTATCAAGGTATTCACGGTTCAACATCGATAAACCATACGAGTGCCAATAGTAGTAGTAAGCCATACCAAGCATTATTATTTACGATGATGGATAAAGAGAATTGGATCCGAATTAAACTACGGCCATCTTATCCTCCCAGCCTACAGCAAGCTTCTGACGCACCGCCCATCAAGCAAGTTGATTTCTTATGTACACATATATGTACATTTATTACTCCTTGGCAAACCGCATTTTTGTTGGATTTATTCACGAAAATGAATGACGTTGTAAGAGAGCAACCAGAAGAACATCCAAGACCACCACCACCAGAAAAACCATTTGATCCATTGGCAGATATGCAGCAAAATCAAAAGTTATATTTGGAATCCGATATTTTGCCATCCTTTTCACGATCAAGTCTGCCATCCTCAACTTTTTCTTCACCACCAGCAGCAACAGCACCAGCAGCACCAGAACTAAAAGTCAAATTTCAGATTAATACCATTGATTGCTACTTTTTGTACGCAGATGTAAATGAACCAACTCAGTCTCATGAATGTGATTTTAAGGATATCAGTCATCTCAAGCTGTCTATTTCTCAGGTTGTAATGCGACATCGTCAATTTGCACGTGAAAATTCATCGAAACGCGATGTCTCTTTGCGACATAATACTCCTCCCCGAGAAGGCACAAGCCCTATATCAACAGCCAATAATCTACCATTATCAATATTAGATGTACGGATATCCAACGTTTTGTTAAGTGAATGGATTAAAAGGCCTCCCTACGCACAGTTCTACGAAGAGTTACCAAAAAGGGTACGACAAATCCAATATGATAGGTATAATTCAATATTCGAATTTGATGACAGCATTTCAAATGATTATTTGCATGAAACCGAGTTTCCTTCAATATCACGCCATAAGAAAAATACAGGCAGGTTAAGAAGAACGGAAGTAATCAGTCTGCGTGTTGAAAAGAAACAAGGCCATGAAGTTAATAGATTTGTTAATTGTGAGTTTCTTCTTCTTGTATATTTATTACGATTTCCAAGAGGTGTATTATTGACTGATAACAAAACGAATGCAATATTTTAATATTCAATATAGCATCAACTTTAGATGAGGAAACAAACATTGATATTCAACCATTTATATTACATATTGATGCACAAATTGCGAATCGGCTTGAAAATTATGTAGATGCTGTCATAGACGTCAGCTCAACTTGGAAGGTGGATAAACCGGATGATACAAGGTAATAACAGAAGCCAATTACTATAATGGCTTATTAGCATTGTATATCGTACCATTGACACATCTGTTTTCTATTTTTAACATTAGTTACTTTAATGGCTCTTTGGATCAACGGATATACGAGGATTTGGATCGGGCTTCAGTTGAACATCAACATCGGAAAAAGCTGCGTATACGCTGTGCATTTATTCGTATTCTATTATATATTCCGGATATGAGTCAAGTGTGTGTAAGGGATGCGTTTAATGATTTGCAACATGCGGATATGTTGAGTGTGGATATTAAACGACTCATGGTGAAATGGAAATCAGAGATGGATGACCATGAAAATGATCCAAGTTCTGTTCATTCGCGATTTCATACCACAAAGATACCTGGGGAACCAATAAAATTTCATGTTGATTGTAACTTTATCAATGTTTTCCTACACTTAGCTGGAGGTAATATAATACAGATTCCTAGTAAACAAGACACATAATATACCAAATTTATTGATCATTGTTTATTCCGCTTAGATCATGCCGCTCACTGCTGGTTTACATCCAAAACAGTACCTCTTTCACGAGATACATCGGATACCCCATTTACCTCATCACAGACAGTCCAAGGACCTACTTTTGAAATAACATTACAGCCCTCAGCAAATTCGACAGGTGCAAATCCTGCTTCAGCAGCTAAGCCGAGTTTCTTTGGAGCAGGTTCTGATATCCCAAATAATATTTTTGAGTATTTAAGTAAGAATGAATCTATTCCTATATCTCAAAAACACAAGGTACCAATGGAGGATCAAGCCGAATCTTCCATGATATTTAAGCAAAGGACAATTGAAACATCGGTAAGAGACATTATTATGTTACTTCATTTTTCTTCTGTGTGTAAGATAATGGTTACGTATTATTTTATATAGCTCAGTAGTAGCTCACATGAAATTGTATATGTATATATAGCTGGCGGTTGTAAATTGTCATTTTCCTGTTACTCGACTGAATTTAACCAAGGAAGTGTGGGATATATTCCAAATTTTGCAAAACGACCTCATTTTATGGCAGCCTAAATTTATGCGTCGATTATTTACAACGGACAATGTAGATGTGGATTATGAAGAGCGAGGTTCAATGGTTAGTCATCTTTATGGAAATTCAGGACAGCATGTTCGTGATTCTCATTTTCCAGGTTCTGAGTCAGTGCAAGCATCCAGTGTACTTAGTCAAAGCCATGAAAGATTGGGCCAAAGCACTGATACCCCAAGTCTTCTTTCTCTTGTGGTGGTGATGAGTGATGGTAAACCACAAATTTATTTTGAAATCTATTATTTTGTGTATGAAAGGAGGAGAAGAAATTTGATATACTAATAGACCAATGGAGTAGCTATTTGGGATCTACATCACGTAGCAAAAGAAGAACCGGCCAAAACGACTTACCAGCTACACATGTCTGAATTTCGATATTTTACAGTAGTGAAACATCTTGGTTTGGTATGATTTAATTTTATATTTTAAGTGTAATTCGACGCTGCTAAAAATAAATGTTTCATCTTTTCCAAAAATTGAGTTTAGAACGAAAATATTACTACTTTGGATATTGACGACATTACACTTGATCGAGTAACACCAGCGCCTCTACCAGTCGTTTGCAAGACAATACCTAAGCATTTGAATGTATGTTAAATATACTATGCATATTCTTGATAAAACTAATCCTTAGTCAAAGGCAAAACGCAATACATCTGTAGTTTCTCTTGTCGCAAAACTCGTGACTATTCCCGAACTTAACAAGCTGAACAAGGTCACTAGCGTGGTAGCATGCAATCTTTGCTGGTTATTTAGCATGGATTTCAGTGTTATTCAGCATTTGTCCAGTTTTCAAGGCATACCTGAAGCAGTAAGTGCTTCTTTTTATTTTGTTTTAAAAAAAAACTTTGTAGAAGAAAAAACATATTACTAAAAAGCCATTTTATTTGGTTAGATGGTCTTTATTGATCCTGCTACCCAATACAATAAAATATATGCTCATTTGTTTGATTTATCTGTGGAATATAAACCCTTAAATATTCCATCACGAGCTGCTATTGTAATTGATGATGTACAGGTACATAAAAAAAGATTTTACAATTTATTTTTTTCTCGAATAATAATTAAAAAAAATACCTTATGTCTGTATGATTCTTATATCCCCATTCAACAAAATAGGTTATTACAGATATAACATCAGCCGAACAGCCAATTTTAGATTTGAAAACCTATGCCCAAAACGTAAATGTACTTTTGGTGGATGACGGTACACACATCAACACTGAATATATTAATCAAGCTACAGCACATCTAGTAAAACGACCCATTGATGCGCAAACATACTGGACAACCATAGGATATTATCGTGTGCTTAACGTATCCAAATTCGGAGCGTGTGTCAAGCTCAAGTTAGATGACTTTGTCACAATGCCAAATGTTGATATAAACATTCTTAGTAACATTATTGTTCTACAAGGGTGTTCTGATACGTTCCATTCTTTAATCAACTTCCTCACTTATGTTGCAAACCAGGGTGATATACCCAAGCCAGTTTTTGAAAGCGAAGACGAAACGCCTGCTATGAATCGCGCATCTCCTATACATGTAACACAGAATCCTCGAAAAAACATAGACAATAATGATGATGGTCCAGTACCCAGGAATATGTTGGAAAGTTTAGATCCTGAAGCTTTTAAGCGCTGCAGTATACCATCATCATCTCAAGTGAAACAGAGGAGTGGAATGGATATGAATTATGTAGAAGAATATTACTCATCCAGTGAAAAAGCCCCTCGTAGCATCGATCATATTCCACCACAAAAGCCATTACGAAAGCACCATGCATACATGAAACGGAAAAAGGAAGACCAAGTACGTTTGCTCGCCAAAGATATGGAAGAGCTGACTATTGTAGAAAATTTCTTTAGCACTAGTAAACGAGCAAAAGAAACTATCAAGCCCGTTGTCGACGTAAAACGATCTCTATTATCTTTGCGCGTACGCAATTTTGACGTGATATGGAAATTGTATGAAGGTCATGAATTTGTCTATGATTATGATCAAACATCACCACCATCATCACAAACCAGCATAAGAAATAACAGCAAAGAGAACCACTTATCTCGACGGACTTCAATCGATACAGCATCCGACATTAGTATTAACACGTTGAACGATCGTGATTATATCTCCAACTCACCCACATTCTCACTCTCATCTGAAAGGTCAAGTGATCTATATTTAAAACAAACAACGGCCTCTTCCAAAGCAAATTCAAAGCGATGCAGCAAAGGTAATGACCGGGAAAATCAACATCGGTATCGTTCAACCGCAGGCGATATTGAAATCCGTTTGGATGGACTATCACTGGATTTTAATCTGATGCCAACAACAGACAGTACTGGATTACACTTGCACTTAAAGATACGAGACTACCAAGTAATTGATAATATAAAAACATCATCTTGGCATCAGTTTCTTGGCTACATGAGACCGGATTCTCACACGTTACCAAGGGAACGCGGATCTGCTATGCTGGACTTTGAATTGACAGGTGTACGACCTGTTCCAAATGATTCAACGCAAGAGTTCCGTATTAAGTTAAAATTATTACCTATGCGTCTCTATGTGGATCAGGATGCCCTTAATTTTATGGTGAAGTTCTTTACTTTTGACAAATCATTATTACGATCTACTAAGTATGCAAACGCAACAATACAGCAAAGCAATGACAGAGAAGTTTCAGGCCAAGACATTTTTTTTCGTAAGTTTTTTTTTATTAATTTGCAGGAACATAATGGGTGAATAGATAGATGGAAGGAAAAAAGGATGTAGAGAAAAACAAAAGTCGCTTAATTTACTATCTTATATATATCTATATTAGAACACATCGAGATCCATCCTATTGTTCTCAAGATTGATTATAAACCAAAATATCTCAATTACGAAAATATTAAAGAAGGTCAACTTGCTGAACTTGTGAATCTTTTCCATCTTAACGGTGCGGATATCCATTTAAGTCATATAAAGTTGACAGGAATTAATGGCTTCCCTCGCTTGGCTGATAAATTAGCACAAGAATGGCTTCCACATATTGTGAATACACAAGTACCGCATATGGTTTCTGGAGTTTCACCTATTAGATCCATTGTCAATGTTAGTACAGGGATGGCCGACTTGATACTATTACCTATTCAGCAATATCGAAAAGATGGACGCATCATCCGAGGTATATATACCCTAATTTATTTTTATTTCTTTTAATTTTAAATCTATTCTTGAAATCATGGGGCATCTTATTTATTTTTACTTTGACGTGGATTATAGGTATACAAAAAGGAACACAAGCATTTGCTCGAACAACTGCTATGGAGGCCATCAACTTGAGTGCTCGTTTTGCATCGGGTGCACAAGTAATTCTTGAACAGGCAGATGATTTCCTTGCTTCATCATCACGACATAGTCGTGAATTCATACCGCTAGAATACGATGCAGACCTCGTGGATCAAGTTGAAGACGACAATGATGGATTTTTCTTTGCTAATGCCGCAGTAGCTGCAGTTGCTGCTAATGAATATCACCTTTATCATCATCAAAAAGATACTACAACAATGAGTAAATTCGCTAATCAACCTTCTGATTTGTCACAGGGATTACAGTTTGCCTATAAAAATCTAAGTCAAAATATAGGAGCGGCTGCTCAGACGATTTTTGCTGTACCGACAGAAATTATTGAACAAAATAACAATAATGATATGTCAAATGGTAGTCCTGGCAGCAATTCTTCATCTCCAGCCAAAGCAGTTATTCGTGCAGTTCCTGTTGCAGTTATAAAACCAATGATAGGATTAACTGGTGCATTTCAAAGTATCATGGTGGGGCTACGGAACAGCATTGATCCAGCGATGCGACTTCAAAGTGAAGACGTAAGTTTTTTATATTTTTCGTTATGTAATATTGCTTAACAACAAAGCCGTTAACCTTTTTTTTCTTACTCTTATAAACTTTAGAAATATAAACGATAATAGTAAAAATATATTATAGCTTTCTTTCACTTATATTATAAAACGAAAAATTAAAGATATTTGATTGTTACTTGTTAGTTGTGATGGTGCATTAAAGCTACTTAAAAAGCAAGTTTTTTTTTGTTGAATTTTAAGGAACCAATAATCATTGATAATGACACCTTCTGACTACTCTCCGACACTTTTTTTTTTCTTTTTTTTTTTCCTTGTCACCAGTAAATTTGGTCTTCCCCTTTTTTTTCTTCTAATTTTGTTCGAAAAAATTATAATGTCCACCGTGTTGGAATCGCTTGCCAAGCTCTCCATTTCGCCAAAGTCAGTCTCACACGAAGCAACTGTCGACAATAAGGCATGGTCGGATGCTTTGGCCGCTGCCGATCTTGGTTTCGACTATAAAGTTACCAAATGTTTGATTTTGAAGCCAAAGACAGCTAAAACCGCTACACCTACTCCTGTAGTCGTGATCGCACTTGATTCGACCGAAACTAACGTTACTGCTTTGGGCAAAAAGCTTTCACTTAAAGAATGTCGATTTGCTAATGAAGATCTTTTGAAGGGTACTTTCGGTGTTGCCAAGGATGCAGGTAATATGTCAAAAGAAAAAAGAAACAGCGAAACACCGTTTTGATGTAAAAACGCCAACTAAAAAAATGCCCTTTTTTTTTAAAAAAAAAAATAGTATCTCCTTTTGCTTTATCAAATGTATCTGACCTTTCGTTGATTCACTTGGTGGTTGATGCTGCTCTTTTGGCGCTTCCTGGTACAACCTTGCTTGCATTCCGTGAAGGCGCAGCTGATAAAACTGTCTTTGTTACTGTTGATGAATTAAAGGCTTATCTCAAGTCAATTGAAAAAGAAGAAATTGAAATTGATTTTTCAACATTGGCCGTTGCTGCCGCAAAGCCTGCTGCTGGAAAGCCTGCTGGAAAGGCTCCCAAGAAAGAAGGTAAGATAAAAGTAATATAAAATATTTGGAGGGAAATAAAAGAGTGACAAGAAAGGAGGTAAGCTTTTGAACAAGATTATTCATATGAGGATTATTATTTTTTGGGTTATCTGTAGCTGCAGCTCCCGCTGAAGATATTCATCAAATGGGTATTGAACATAAAAAGGATGGAGATTTTTCAAAGTGGTACCAACAGGTAATTTTTTAAGGAAAAAAAAAAGGAGATAGAATGAAGTACTGAGGAATCATTGGTTTACTGAAAAATATGGTATTTTCTAAAATAAAATAAAATAAAATAAAGGTTTTGCTCAAGAGTGAGATGCTTGACTATTATGATGTCTCGGGTTGCTATATCCTTCGTCCATTATCATATAATATTTGGAAGCAAATTACTAGTAAGTATTAAAAATATAAAAGTATATGCTTTCGGTTTGCTAATTAGTGTTCTGTTATTATTAGACTTCTTTGACGATGCCATTACCGAAATGGGCGTTGAAGATACCTATTTCCCTATGTTTGTTTCGAACCGTGTTCTCGAACGTGAAAAGGATCATATTGAAGGTTTCGCTCCCGAAGTCGCTTGGGTAACCAAAGCCGGTTCAAGCGATTTAGAAGAACCTATTGCTATTCGTCCTACATCCGAAACTGTCATGTACCCTTATTTCTCAAAATGGATCCGCTCTCATCGTGACCTTCCATTCCGAATCAATCAATGGTGTTCTGTCGTTCGTTGGGAATTCAAAAATCCTCGTAAGCCACAACACTCGTGATTTCCGCCACACTTGACTTTAATGGCAATATGCCGCAGTTATGCATAATAGTGACTCATTTATATTTTTATATTTTTGATAGAACCCTTTTTGCGTACTCGTGAATTCTTATGGCAAGAAGGTCACACGGCTCATTTAACTAAGGGTGCTGCTGGTGAAGAAGTACTTCAAATTCTTGATCTTTATGAAAAAGTCTACAATGATTTACTTGCCTTACCTGTTGTTAAAGGTGTCAAGTCCGAAAAGGAAAAGTTTGCTGGTGGTCTTTATACTACTACAGTTGAAGGTTTTATTCCTCAAACTGGTCGTGCCATTCAAGGTGGTACTTCTCATTGCTTGGGTCAAAACTTCAGTAAGATGTTTAACATCACTGTCGAAGATCCTAACGCCCCAGCCAATGCTTCCGAAGAAGCTAAGAAGATTCATGTCTGGCAAAACTCGTGGGGTATCTCTACCCGTACAATTGGTGTCATGGTCATGGTTCATGGTGATGATAAGGGTTTGGTTCTTCCCCCTCGTGTCGCTCTTCAACAAGCTGTAGTCATTCCTTGTGGTCTTACTGTCAAGACATCCAAGGCTGATGAAGACAAGGTCTTCGACGGTTGTAAGGAAATTGCTGCACGTCTCAAGAAGATTGGTGTTAAATCCAAGGCTGATCTTCGCGATAACTACACTCCTGGTTTCAAGTTCAACCATTGGGAATTGCGTGGTGTCCCCCTTCGTATTGAGTTGGGTCCTAAAGATCTTGAAAAATCTCAAGTTACTTGTGTTCGTCGTGATACTGGCGCCAAGTTTGCTTTGCCTTTGGATAACCTTGAAAAAGGCGTTCAAGAGGCTCTTGATACCATCCAGCGTGAAATGTTTGAACGTGCCAAGGCCAAGATGAGCGATTCTATTGTTCCTGTTGATAAGTGGGAAGATTTCGTTCCCACTTTGAATGCCAAGAAGCTTTGCTTAATCCCTTGGTGTGATCGTGTAGAATGTGAAGAAGACATCAAAGATAACTCGGCTAGAACGTAAGTTTACATTATATTTATTTATTGGATAACCATAGGCTTGACATGTTTTTCAACTTTTAATAATTGTTGATGCACTTGTTTTTAATAGTTCCAACGAAGGTGAAGAAGAAGATGAACGCGCTCCTTCTATGGGTGCCAAATCTCTCTGTAAACCGTTCGAACAACTCACTGATAAACCTATTGTCCCTGGCGAGACCAAATGTGTTGCTTGTGGACAAGATGCCAAGCATTATATGTTGTTTGGCCGAAGTTACTAAATATTTAGCTTCTTGTAAAATTGTACTACTGTTCATAAATCTTTCATTTTTTAGTAAATAATATACGACATACATTTTTTTTCATATTTATTTATTGAATACTATATTACGTAAAAAATAAGGGTCTTGCTGGTCTTGATATATATATATAGATCGTGGAATAAATAATCATTATAGTGTAATAATGAGTAAAATTATTTAAGGGCATACTTTATACAGACTATTCCATAGGAACCTTTTTGTGTTTGATTAAAATATAGGATGTTTGTTAATGGCATTAATAAATCTGGTTTTTCCGGTAAACTTTTCTGCTCAATTTTCGCATTAGCTGTACGTAAATTAACTGACAAGAATCACGTAGAATCTCTTTAATATGAGGAATATTGTGGACACAAGAAGTTTTTCGTCACTCGCTTCTCGATATTTACTTGAGTTGGGATCTTTGACTTCTCAGCACCGGAGCTTTGTATATAAGCTTTCTGTCAGTGAAATCTTTCCTTAAGCAGGGCAATATTACTTTTTGTCGAATGCCCCCCAGTTAGCACCCGTCAGTCTAGTGCGCTGCCCTTTTCAGCCATTTTCTATACTAGATTACTTGTACAAATAACACGCAAGATATTTGAGTTCATGACTAGTCAACATCTCGAATTAATAATGTTGTGAATAAGGTCGCGCTCTTTTTATACAGGACGTAATTTCAAGAGGAAGCCTTCAGCATTGTTTTTATCACTTAGTTCTTATCATTAACTCATAATATCTGGCATTGAGTCTTAAAAAACCGCTTGCATGTTTTGTACGTAAGCATCAGATAAAAAGTATGATGCTTCAACTTTCAAAACTGTATTTCCATGTAGGCTGCTTACCAATTAAATGTGCATTTCAATCAATAGTTATTTAGTCCATTCGGAGATCATGAATAACTATTTTTCAAATAACATAAGCAATTTTTACCAGTTAATATAGAATATACTACTGGAATGACAGAATAGCAATACATATCGACATAAGGTACTAATATTATGATTTACAACGTTACATCATATGTATTACTCCTCGTCAATATGATGTTGCTGTTTTTACTTCTTGGAATGAGAATTTTGTTTGTATTTATGAATACATTTCTACACCACGGAATATATAATAAATATAGTAGTAGTTAACATTCATTTTTTGGTCATAATGAGAGCATAAATACTATATAGTGAGGTACTGCACAGAATCAAATACTGTTCAAAAATAATATAATTCATGCCATCTGTTCTAATTGTACATACGTATAGACCCCTTTTTTCACCTTTTATACTTTATTCAACTTTCGTCCACTCGATTCAATTCTTGCTTTACTAGAAAAAAAAATCAAGAGCAGCATATTTACTGGGACAACTGTTTTTTCTCTGGAGCTCAGATTACGTATGATGATGTAGACAGCACATTGAGTTGCAATGGTACTACTGTATTATATAGTGTAATAAATAGTATTGATTATAAGAGATTGTTCTTTTATTGATAATATTCTGTTCTTTTTAGCATATGCAGTAATATTATGAAAAAAAAGATTGTATACAATGGTAATTAGTAAATGCCCGTTGACAGGATCAAAAATTAACTGCACCCATATGCAGTAAGTGTTGTGTAACACCCGTAAAGTGAGTTATGAAATATATGCAGCCCTCCCCTTTTTGTAGGTTTCTTTTCGTTTTCTTTTCAGTCATCGCCAACGAAAGTCAATGGCCTTGCAAACAAAAGGCCTTATCGCTGCAGAGCTTATGTGTCCTGAACATGTCCATTTTTTTGGCCCTCGACCAAAGCAACAACAAAAATATTCCACGTATCCGAAACGCCAAAAGGTTCGCGGTAAGCTTCGACTCGTAATGTCGAAACCCATTAGGTTCACCAAAATTGAAATTCGTTTTAAAGGGCATTCCCAATTGACTTGGCGAAATCCTCTAAAATCACAGCATTCATTTCTTGTCGAAAAAATGCATGCTTGGAAAACGCTACGTAAATGGCGCACGACTTTGTTAGAAAACGCGACCTTACCTGAAGGGGTGACAGAATTTGGATTCGAAGTGATATTGCCAGGTCATCTTTGCTCGTCATTCAAATCGCCCTATCTTGAAATCCGATATATTCTCTCAGCTATTATTCTTCCGTCCGCCAAGTTTTCAAAAGAAATTACAGTAAATACAGAGGTCAAAATACTGAAAACTCTGTTGCCAAAAGACGTTGCTTACGGACTTGTGCCTGGATATCAGGTACCTCGACAGTTGATGCGAGGGGAAAGGTTGAACTGCCTTTCATGGGAGTTTCAAGTTCCTCGGTGGGTATGTCTTGAAAATGGTTATATTGAGTTTGATGGATTTCTGCGTTCAACAGCACCAGATATTGTTATTGAAAGGATCGAAGTGGATGTTGTTCAGGAAGAAATTTATCGTGGTGTAGTTAACAATGATACTCGGTAAGTTGTTATTACGATTTAGCATCTTGTTTATTTTCTTTAAAATAATACTGAAATGTTTTTTTGCTCCAGATCTATGAAAAGACATTTAGTAATATGTTTAAACACACCATCCACTTATATACAACCACCACTGCAAACCGTTATATCATTTGCATTTCCGCTTCAAGTACCACCGCCTTCTCCACCTTCTAATAGACTTCTGCAACTTCGTCGAGTACATTCCGTTCCAACCCATCTTTCCGCCCATCCATCAACACCAGCAATATCATCAATAGAAAAATTTGTAACACCAACAGGGGAAGTGACAACGATTTCGCGGGGTCATTTGACATATTCATTGGAATCCCCATTTCTTCAAATTCAACACTTTGTACGGATAACCATACATATACTAGGTGGAGTTTCACCAATCTGCATTGGATTACCTATTCCGATCACACAGCATCTTGAGTTAAAAGAGGATTCGTTACCTACTTATGAAAATAGTATTCGTGACGGAGAAGAATTACCAGATTATTTTACTACTTCTTCTACTGCTGGAACAGAGGAAGAAGAAGAAGAAAGAGATAATGATGTCGTTGCATCTTTACCAGTCGCCGGAATCAGCGGTAATAATTCGTCTTCTGAACAAGATAGTGATCGTCAAACACCATCAGCTAGGTCAGCGCTATCATCACAATGGACAGAACCATCTTCATATTTGGGAACGACGCCCTTACTACTCCCTTCCTCATCAGCGCAGCGAGCCCGACGCGGTTGTCATCAATACTCAGCTTCACAACCACCCAGTTTGTCAACATTTAATGGTAGTCATCGAGAAGCCATATCAAACAATATTCACAGCAATGGTGGGTATCGTAGAGCACCTTATACAAGGTTTCTTGCTGGAAGACTTGGTGGTGCTACCATTATTAACGAGCGAACACTGGAAGGTTTTTGTATGCAATCTTAAACTAAAAAAAAATTCTTACAGGCTTCAAATAAAGAGATAAAAAAAACTCACGTCTTCTTCCACATTGAACCCTTTTTTTGAATTTAAAGCTATAATTATTATTATAAGGATCTTGCCATATAGCGACTCATGTGAAACGTAGCTTGCTAAATGTTATGTATAAATAAATAAACTGCACAAAAAGTTTAATTTTTTAAAAGATCAAAATGAGTAATACGTAATAGTTTTAAATAATTTGAATGAAAGCTGATGTATATATTCTTTCCAGGGTTATCTGATCTGGATGAACATAGATGATGTAAATGTGTATACTTTTATAAGGTTCTACAAGAACCCATTTAATAATAGTGTAGCCATATTATAATAATACACATCACGAAAAAGGGAGAAAGAAAAAGAGGTTTATATAATTTGATAAAAGGGAAGCAAAAGATTGTTAAAACTAGACTGCAACAGCAGAGTGCAAAGTTAATGGGTTTTTGTCACACGGCATGTTTGGTTTATTATCCGTATTTGTGTCAGGTAATGTTTTGCGTTACTGTTAATGAACCTTCCCTTGCTGGTTCTGATATTTTGAGATCAAAAAGATGGAATAATAAATAAGAAATCTATAAAAGGTATGGATCGTCACGCCTTTTATCAAGAACAAGAGTATTAGAAATACACATGGCATATCGACTTTGGGTGCACCGGATCGACATTCACAAAACAAAATGTTGTTGCACAAACAATCATCAGTGTCAAAGAAGAGCACCCACATAAATATACAACGGTAACTACGTATTACTGTAGAATAATTTGAAGATGGGACTTTGTGAGATATTTTTGTAATGTTGCTAGACATTAGATAATAAAGTTTTATACATATACTTGATATATGAACCGTATTGGTGCTTTTATATAATTATATAGTGTTTATTTGTTTGTTTAACAAAGGCTCATCTATTCATCAATTTGGTAAAAGGAGGAATAGGTTAAAACGTAAAGAAATAAAAAATAAAAATAAAAGAGAAATAAACCCTATTTCACTTTTCTCATAATCAATCCGTCTGGTTGTACACTTAGGCGTTCCAGACGTTGATACTTTTCTCAATTAGAACATTTTTATTTTCGCGTTTGACTTTCTTGCCATTTCAGGATTGGTTAAAACATACAATTTAATCATCAATGCTCAGATGTTTATGTTCTTAATATTTTTTTCTTTCTTTTTTCTCTCTCCCTTTTTCTTTTCTGTCTATGTACATTTACTCCTTCGTTCCTTTAAAAGCGTACCTTTCCCCTCATTGCATATTATAAACACTATTGTTCAGATAACAAAATACATTGTATACATTTAAATTTCGTATCAGCTTAGTCGAATCGTTGGTATAGCAACTGCTTCTATTTTGAAATATATCTTTCGCTACTAAACCATATATAAAAATTATAAGGTAGATCGTTGACACGGAAAATAAAGTGTATGATTACTCTTTTTTTTTCTCACATTGAATTTTTTTAAGTGAATATGAGTGGGTTTTGCAAACCATGCTTTTGGGCACTCTTGGACCCGGAACAATTCCGATTCATGTACTTGCCAAATTCTGTAGCACAAATCAGTGTCGGCGATGACAACGCGCAACACACTATAAGCGCTCTTTTACAAGATCAATCGTTATTCAGTTTTATTCATCCAGAAGAAGTTGAAAACGCTAAAATTGACCTTGAACGATTCTTGAGTGCCAGGACTTTAACAGGCTCAATAACAAGGTAAGACATGAAAAGCAAAGCAATTTTTTTATTTGTTCTTTTTTCTTCTTCGGCGCACAGATTATTCCCATAATTATTACTTGCGACGGTTTTAGGGCATTTGATACATGTTTACGAAGTTTAATCATTGTTTCAATTACAAAGTTGGGTCGCACAAACGGTGTCACCCTGTTGGTTCTATTTACAGGATTTTTTTTTTGCTCTTACTTTTTTGCGTGTTATAAACTAATTCCATCATGTTCTTTTTTATCTTTTGTAAAGATGCCGCCTATTGACTTTTGAATGTATATCGAATCAGTATCAGGACCAACGCTATTCAATACCACCTATCATATCATCTTTACCATTAACAACGCGATCAAGTAAATACGATGACAATGGAAAAAATAACTACGAGGTATGTGACTAACATACTGTACATACATTGTATATACAAAAAAGAAATAGAAGAAGACGCATAGAGTTTACATCAAGCTTACATATTAAATTCAAAAAGGGTTCAGTAAATCATAGCTCGACAATGACGAGACCATTATCCTCTACCAGCTTTTTAACTTTAACTGATAGCCAATATGCTATCGTGGATGTTGTTTTATATACTGCAACAGAAAGTACTATACTTGGATTCTTTCACACTGCTACAGGTAAAGTACGAAATAGCATAGACCGCATTTTTTGCTTTATTAACTATCGTGAAGGAAAATAATATATATAGATGTTGTGTGTGATAATCTTGTATATCTCTTTTAGAATGCCCCAACATTGAGAAATACAAAGGAGGTTTTGATTGTTGTGGAGATTGCGAACCAAATTGCTATGTAAACTTTTTTTTATATATTTTACGGAATACGATTGTTTATAAAAAAAAAGGTAATGTTGAAGAATAATAATATTATTATCTTTAAATATAGGAAATATCTACTATGCTAGATACTCTTCAAAAAAAGCAACGACCTTTCACGCGTGATCATATTTATTTTACTTCATCATTGCCCGCATCAGAAAAAAATTTGCGCCTGTTTCAAATCCATAATAGTACAACGGGAAAACTTATTGTATCATGGCCCAACAGCAGTTTCATCAATGGCAATACAATATCATCATCAAACATAAATAGTAGTGGTTCGTATCACCATAAGATTGAAGAGGGGCTATATATACCGAATGATTACGTATACAATTTGAATCGATCCCAACAGCCACAACAACAACAACATCAAAGCAAGTTTGACGAAATTCTCGACACAATAAGAAATGTCATGGAAAAAGAAATACTCTTGCTTAACACTATGTCAACCAATCAATACAAATTAAAGTATCAAAAAATTGCATGTACGCATCCATATCGTTCAAGCGCAACAGTATATTTATCAGATGGAGTATATCGTTTTGAACATATTATTATACCTTATGGTTTTCTTACGTTTGGTGCATTTCAAGTAACAATGATGGCACCGCTTACAATATCGCCACCAGAACATTACGAAAGCTGTGTCACCGCAACCAAAAATTCACCCTACCGCCATTATATTCACTATAACGCTCCTGCATCTCATGAAGAAAATAGGAGAGGTAGTGATAATGCAACTGCTACGGATTATTCTTTTATAGGTTCTTCCCTGTTGCTACCGCTTGATAATCCACCAAGTAACCCCACGAGTAACAATAATAATGATTGTAATAAATCAAACTCAACAAATACCCACAGTAGTTCCAGTAGTAAAAAGTAATTGTACTTAACTAGTCTTTTTTATAACGTACTTTGACATGACAATATATATATTACATATGGCTAGTCTGTTTTTTTATTTAGCCGAGCTTTGCTAATTTTAAGTTTTCTTTATTCAGGTCATCATGGATGTTGACAAATATACAACAATCCATGTCGCATTATCCGAACAGCATGACATTATCATCCCTAGCTACAACGATGCACCACACTAGTATCAGTAATCAGCAAAACAGAAATAGTCAAGTTCACATGCCTATTAATAAAATTCTATGCTCACAAGCTTTTGAACCTTCTGTCGAGTCTAAACAAGTAGAAGATCGTCGGAATGAAAAAATATATTACTCTTATAATAATGACATACCATCTCAACGTAGTATGACAATTGGAAGAGTATGTGCAAAATGTCACACAAACAGAAGTCCAGAGTGGCGTAAGGTGAGCAACTATTATACTACTAGTTTCAACATTGATATGTAGCACTTATATACAGTTCAACCTACTTTTTACTAAATAATGCTACATTTTAAAATACACATACATATTTTAGGGACCTTCAGGTGATAAGACGTACGTAATAATGGAGTGGAGAGAGTTGGGTTTATTCTTTACACTTTCTTTCTTTGCTAACTATATAATGATAATTGTGCTTTTTTAATAGTTTATGCAATGCGTGCGGCCTACGTAAGATTTAATATCATAAAATATTTCGACATGGTAAAACAAGCAAATTCACTAACCTATTATATACCTTATACGTACATACAGGTTTTGCAAGAAAATCAAAGAAAAGTCGTTCTTAGGTCAATACAAGGTGTACACGATTATCAATAACGATAATTGTCATCAGTGTCGAAGTTAATTAATGGATATATCAATAATTGACATTGATCTTTTCCGTCTTATTCTTTTTTTTCCCTCACAAATTACAATTATACAAAAGAGTTTTGCTGCATTTTTCTATATCACATTCTTTTCATTTTCCCTTTATTATTTTAACAAAACAGATATTTCATGATTCCCATCGACAGAGCATCAAGAGAGCAATCCAAACCTTTGTTTAACATATGTTGCACTAACTGTAGTGAAATTACAATTTATGTCGCTATTATTATCTTTACTATACTATTATATGCCTTTTTTTTCTTTTCATTATTATAACAATCTGATATTAAAAAATAACCAAGAATTTTTTATATGACGCAAAGCAACGACTGTAATTGTAGTGTTAATTCTATTTGTTGATAATTGTTCTTATTATAATTATATATTACAGTACTTTGAATTTTTTTTTTGTATATATAATTTAAATAACCAATATCTTAAATACAATCCGATCGTAATAAATATAATGTGTATGATAAAAATATGCCTATACAGTATATCATCATACAAGTAAAATGAACTTAGATACAATGTTGCTATTACGAGATATGTAGCTTTTATTAATGCTCTGTTGATAGATGCGTATTGTATAAAAAATTAACACCTTAAAAATCAATATTCAAATAAATATCTGTATCATTATAAGCCGCATTCAAATAACAATGAAATTGTGCTTGTTTCTACATTGCAGTTAGTATATTGATGTAAATTGATTATATAGATGTAAAATCATTTTTCAGGAACCAGAGATACTAAATATGTATCACGAGTGAAATCAGTCGTATGATCTACACAACTTCACTCACCAATGTTTCGTATATTTGAGCTGCATTTCCTCTTCCCAATTTACTATCATTTGACTCGCTTACGTAATTTGAGAAAATATTTATTAAATAATACTAATAGGAAAAACGAAAAATCATTTCTCCATTTTTTTTGTTCTTTTTAAATATAAGATTATTATAATATAGTAGACAAAAAAGAGAAAAGTGAAATATATCGTATAAAAAATATATGCGCAAGAAAAAGGAATTTAGTTAACAGGGAGAAAAAGATAGATAAAAGTAAGAGGAGTAAATGTGTGCTTGTGTGTGTAGAAGAGAAAGCGAATGAAAAAAGTAATAAATAGAGATGTATTAGTACGCGTTTGGTGTTTGAGCTTTAACATGAGGCGATGAGGGGGCTGGAGGTGTAGCGGCGGCAGCATTACCAGTATTTAAATGAGGCGAATAATACTGTGGTTGACCAGCATCCGACAACATATGGACAGTATCATCCTGAGCATAACCCGTTCCATTTCCCGGATAAGGATATCCACCAGGACCAGCTGCTGCAGGCTGCTTATAACCAGCATAAGGAGACTGCGGAGGATAATCGTAATAGCTGTCATACTCTTGGTAATTGGCTTGGTTACCATTGTTATAGTAATTAGCACTAGGTTGTTGTTGTTGTGGGGGATTGGATGTAGGTGATGAAGCATGGTATGCTGATTCGTTCTTGTTGGACGTTACTGCCATAGGAACATCTTCCTTAAAGTCGTAGACATCGTAATCGTCATCATAAATATCTGAACTTTTTTGAGCGTATACAAAAATGACCAAGAATAACCAGAATGCGGCAACAATTAAACATCCCAGCCAGGTTCCGTCAGTAAGCCCTGTAATAATTATCAACTGATTAATTAACAAAAGATATCCGTATAATTACAATCAGAATGAGTAAAATCATATAAAACAAGAAACTTACAACAGCGATATTTAGACCATTCATTCTTATAATTGGAACAATAAGTTGCGAATCCACTATTAAAGCTAGAAGGTTTTCCGTCATCGTAATGACCGTTAAGCCAAGGAAAGGCACCGCCCTTGAGTGTGTTGTAAACAATAACTGCAATCATAAGAGCCAAAGTGAGAACACCCATTGAACGATCACCTCGAATTGATTTCACACTTGACATGCTGACCATATTCAATGCTATAGCACAAATAAGAGAAACCCCAGGTCCAACAAAGTACAACACATACTATTTTATTATCCAAGTGAAAAAAAAAAAATTAGGTTTTGGTATAAAAAAAGGTACAGAATAAAATAAGCTTCTCGTTCTTGTTTCACCTTCTCATATTAAAGTATAAAATTACAGCGCAACACCGAAAACCCAAATTAAACTTACAGGAATATGTTCAGGGAACCAAGGTCCAGTATCAGGTTGATTTTTGGTCAACAATACAATATTTGCTGCATTAAAAAGAAGAGTATTGGAATATATTAGCTTTTACACCCAACTTCATCGGAAACAAAACTTATTCATAAACTCACCAATGTGGCATGCAAGCGTTGCCATGCTTAATATAAGAATTACAAAGCGGAAAAACGCTAACCAAAATGCTCGAGCACGCATATTATATATATATTGCTTTTTTGTTTTATATAATAAAGTTTTCTAAGGGTAAAACGGGAGAGAGAGAAAAAAATAGAAAAAGGAGAGGAAGGTTGTCGCGTAAAAAGTTTCGATCGTGAAGTACGCGATGCCGATCTCAATTAATAATAATTATTAATATATAAAACGATTGATGGAACGAATAATAAAAAAAAACGAAAGGAAAAGTTCGAAAAGGAGAGAAAGAAAAAAAAAGGTCTCGCTTTTTCTGTTGAACTGTGTCACAATGGGTCGACAAATTAATTGCCTTTCACGTTACGCAGAATATCTTTTTTTTTTCGATTGAAGCATGGACTGTTATTCTATTTAAATCAAGTAACAACATTAAAAGAAAAAGCTTAAAATTTTATGCATATTGTTGTCATAGTTATAAATACATATTTGTTTAGTTGTGTTATGTACCTGGCTTTTTTATGACCAACAGAAAGTAAAGAATAGAACCATTAGAAGGTTAGAAGATCATTGTAATGAGTTTGCTCTCCGATAAAAAGGTCCCACGAATTAAACAAAACTCTCCGCTTCATTTCGTAGATCACAAATGTTATAAATAACAAAATATGGCCGACACGAGACTCTGATTTTTTTTCCTGTTCTACTAGACACATAAATACGAATGTTGACGAAGAAGACTCGAAAAATGTGGTAACAACCCCAAATACCACGCTTTATTTTCCTTTCCTGTAAAATAATATATACTATAAAATTTCCTTTTTCTCTTTCTTTCCCTTATACCTTCAAAGGCGCTAGAATATTCAATTTTTTTTATGGGTTGGGTAATATATTTGTAATACTATATTGATAATGAAGTTGAAAGAGTTAAGACCACCATCTTTGGTACCATGGGCAGGTTGTTACCACATTTTTCGAGTCTTCTTCGTCAACATTCGTATTGTTTGTCGAGTTTTCTTCAACAATCCTCGTAGACTTCGAATCCTCTCCAAATGTGGTACCGTTTTCCGATGGTAAAAAAATTGAATTTGCTATTTTCGTGCTGGTAGCCTTGGCTGTATGTAGTTTTAAATAATATTTTTCAAATGTAAAAGCTTGTTGACTCAAATTTCCATGTTTCTTGACGTTTGGAATAGTAATACCATTTTCAACTGCCTTGGTGCTTGATGCTGATCGTAATGAATGAGGTTTATATGTTTTGTTCGTATTAATTCCAGCTTCTTTCATACAGATCTTGATCCATGTACCGACGATTCCTGGACTCACCGAACCAACTTTGTTGGGGTCAAAGATAGATTTCAGGAGTAAAGTGTGATTGTCTGTTAAGCTTGAACGTAAATGTTTGGTTCTATCTATAAAAGAGTGTAAAATCCGTACAAGACAAAGATCTTCATCTTTAAGTAGTCCGAATATTTGCGACTTCACTTGTGTTTCCTTTGCTTCTCGAAAGTGTAGTAGAACTGATGTTACTTAATTCGTTTCATATTCCGAGTGAACATCTTGATATAAAATGATCCCGCCATCTGAAAGTGGGCGGCCAAAAGTAGTCATACACATCACCAAAATGGTCTTGATCTGGAGATAGTATAAAGGCATCGTGTTATGGTCGGTTGCAGGCCATTTTTTCTTGATATAATTAGTTAAAACATCTAAATCCCATGTTTGAAACTTCTTTTTTGTAGGAATAATAAATTCAGATGTTCTTTTTGCTTCAAATAACTCTTTGATACAATCAACTTCTGCGATTGGGATGTATTAGTTTGAATACAGATGCAATGCTTGATCGTAGGCCATTCAAATATTGTGAAGAATAATTACGGTTTTCCATTAAATATTTAAAAACATTCTTTGGTTCATACTTTTCTGGATTTCTTTTGGACGTTGTTGATTACACCAGTCGACCCATTTTCTCCAACCATTATTGTAGGCATTATGTATGTTTTTCCTATGTTTCCTTAGAATAAATTCAAGATCTTCTTCTTCTAATTTTAGTACTTATTTCTGTTTTCTTCCGCTTGATAGTCGCCATGCGATCATAGTCCACTTCTTTACTTTGAATATTTTTGGTGTACTCAATTGTTTCATTTTGGTTATTGTTATATCCAACGTACAATGGCTTCATAATAACTGTCATTTAATATTATATATTTAATACAGCATGTTTCACTGACATTTTGGTATTTCACGGTACATTTCAATGACTCTTAATATCAAAAAAGTACGTCTTCTTTATTGATACTATTTGACAGCTGCGTTGATATATTATTTTATCAAAGGCAAAACGTATAGGATTTAATGTTCACATATACCATTGTCATTATTCATCGTCATTAACAAATCGGAAGACTATCATTGTTTCATACACGCATATTGATATACCTGGCCATTGATTAGGATTTAATATAAATAGTGATAATATTTTATTATAATAAGCCTCAGTTTAATTATTGTTCTTTTAGGTCTCGTTGACTTATTACCGTCTCTTTTATTTTATTAATCTCGATTGATATAACAGCTATCATCGGGAACCAGAACTGTGTTGGCTAGTAGTATGGCGTTATGAGCACTGCTTCCTGAATCTTTTGTTGTTTGATTTTGTGAATAACTGTTGGGATGAATTTCCATGGTGGAAATAAGTATATGTCTTTCTTTGTCCAAGTTTGTTGAAAGGCATCATGGTGTGGAGCTTCTGGATCCAGGTATAGGCTCCAAAACGTTTTGAGTTGTGTATTTGTTCTGTTGGCAAATGCATCGATCTTCCTTGGACCCCATTGTTGCTGTATTTGCCTGAAAATCTTCTTGTTTAACTTTGCTTCATACAAGGGTTGTGATGTTTGTTGTTTTTATTAGTAAATACGACTGAGTTCATCTGCTTAAATGTTCTAAATACCCAGGATGCGTTGATACTCCACATTAGGTTGATACCAATTGCAGAGCTCTTGTATATTGACTGCTATCTCCTGAAGGATAGGTGATGAAGTGTCTCCTGATTTTGTTACATATTTAGTGCAGTTATATTGTCTGTAGCTCTGTAGTGAAAATAGAATTGTTTTTAGTTCGCGTACGTTGATAGATTGTAGCTGTTTCTATTGGATCCATAACCCTGCTGTTGTCTTTACATAATTTGATGTTACTTCCTATCCTGAATTTGAAGCGTCTACATGAATTACTATATTTGGTTTTATTGATTTTTTTGCTTATTGGTAAGCCATTTTTTTGTTGGCTCCACATCATCCACCAATATAATTCTTGTTGGCTCTGAAGTGATAACTTGCAAGCTGCTTCCTATTCTTGATGATGGTAGTGTAAACTCTTCGCGAGATTCCGTTATAGATACCGTATATGTAAAGGACTTCTCCAATTGCTGGTATTACCAAGTCATTTTCCCTAACAAGCTGGCCATCTACCGGCATGAATGATCTTCCGACATTTCAGAGCTTGTTTCACTTCTAATATTAGTTTTGATAGTTTTTTGTTTGGAACTAATATCATCATTGTTGACGAATTGAATGTAAACCCAAGAAATCCTTGTTGTTGTAAAGGTGTTATTATGCTCTTTTCCTTGTTTATCACAAAACCCAGGTTTTCTAAGTGTGTTGTCACTTTCATTGTATGTGTATAGGCTTCTGTTTTTGTCTTCCCCAAAATGCAAATATCGTCCAGATAGTACACCAATCTGATTCCTTGTTTTCTCATAGGTTCCATGGCATATCGCATTAGTTTACTGAATATTCTGAGGCTTACTTATGCTCATTCCAAATGCCAATGTTTTGTATTGGTATACCTTGTTCTTATGTAAAAATGTTGAAAATATTTGAGATTCCTGGTGAATAGGTGTGACTACGTAGGCATCCTTGAGATCCAACTTGCAAATGTAATCTTTCTGTTCCAGTATGTCGCGAAGAGCTGGGACACCTTCCATTTTGAAATGGTGACATTGGATGAAACGATTGATCATTTTGCAATCTAATATAGAGCGACGCTTGTTGGTCTCTTGTATGGTGAAAAAATTTGATAGAAACCCAGTATATTGAGTTGGTGATATTTCAATAATTTGAGCATTTGAAAACTTCTTGATGGCTTCGTCTACTGCATATTGATCTTCTGGTTTTAGGTGTATTTGTTTTAATTTCCATGCTGCTGGTTATTAATGAAAGTGAATCCTAAATCCTTCTTGTACTACTGAGAGCAGCCATTGATGTGTTGTGATTTTTCCCCAATCGCGGCAAAACTTCCGAACCCTTCCCTTTGGTGCGATGCCATCCACAGGAATCATATACAGAGATTCCCCGTTAATTTCATATCCATTAATTTTCACACTTCATTAACTTCATTAGAAATCAAGGAATGGTAAAAATAACATAAGAAAATTTTCACATCCCCCTTTATTTCACTTTCACAGCACCTACCGGCATTGAATCCTTAACGGATAAATTGAAAAAAAAATATTTATGTGATAAGTATAAGGATCGCAATTAAATTAGTATACAGAATAAGTTGCTTTTTTATTACGCCACTTGTATGTTTATTTTCTTCTTGTTTTTCCTCTTTAAGCCTTTGGATATTGCACTAATATCAGGTGCCGTTAACAAGTCGAACTCATTTTTAGCCCATGGTGCTAGTGATCAGTTTGTCATGGTTTGTGGGCTAAGTTTTTTCTTCTCAGCCCGAATACTTTACTGTTCAGCTGTCAATACAGCGTTAGATTTGATTACCTTCATCCTGTTTTGGTATATATAGAGCAAAGATATAAAGAGATTGGAAAAAAAATGAAAAAATGGTGTTATATAAAAAATAAATTATCCCTCCATCTCTTGGGACTATATACAGTATAGCTTTTCTTTTTCAGGAAAAAAAAGTTATAATACATAGACATCCTCAAATAAGAAAAAGAAGTAGTTACAAAAATTCATTAAGAACAAGCATATAATTTATCAATGAATACGTATATTGATACATTAAAAAAAGATACAAACTAAAGTATTCAAGGTATCTGCACATTCTTTGAAAAAATTTCATAGTATCCGTTAATTTCTACACCCCCTTATTTTCACAAAAAGAATTGAAAATGACTCTATGAAATTAACGGGGATCCTCTGTCTCTTTTATTTTATTAATATCGATTGTATATAACATTTTTTTCAACGAATTCCTCGTTTTTTTTATTTTTATTCTTATACACACTACATTCATCCATCTTCCTTCTATTTTAACTTTTTTTTATCACATACACACACACACATTTTTTTTCTTATTTTTCATCTACTTACCTTAACTTTACCATGTCCATCCAACAAAAAATTTCTACCACGTCTGCTAACATTGACCACGTTATCGAAGGTGATAACATGAGTGATTCTGGTTCCCTTGCTTCCACAACTTCTTCCTCCCGTATTCCTCCACGCATTGCTAAGTTGATCGCCAAGTTGTCCTTTTTAGAAGAAGAAATGGTCCGTCCTGATCTTTCCGAAAAACAACTTGTTCAAATCCAAAGCTCGTACGCCACCTATTCCAAGAGTTTAGATATGATGTTAACCATACAGAAGAAACTTTCTAAAAAAGATAACGTCACCTCTACATCTTCATCAAGAACAATCGTCCCAACCGATTTACCTGTGTTGCAATAGACTGGCAACGTATATGATAATACCAAGACTGTGTTCGGTTCCGTCTAAGAATGCCTTGACCATTTCGAGGACATCCTGGTATCATATGGTCATGAAATTAATGTTAATTGGTGCCGTTTGCTTCCACACATGTTATCTCCTGACCAGCGCTCCTCGTTCATTGACCAATTAAAACCGCATGCTGCCTTGGATTGGTCATTCGCTCGCAAAACGATCGGCAACAAGTATGGTATTCAGGACGCCAATCGCCAAGCACAATATATACAAGAACTGTTCGCACTGCGTATGGGTCGTGATGATTCAGTGGAGCTGTATACCGACCGGTTTCATAAGCTTCGTCGTGAGACAGACTGTGAGGACAACCGTGTCATGGCTGCCTTGTACATCCAATCGCTGTTGCCTGAATTGGCTCAACACGTTACATTGGGTCAAGCTCACTTGTCTCGGACAAACGTGCCACCATCAACCATGCTGCCAATCTTGCTCGTCGTATGTACGGAAACGTTGTATATTCAAAGTATAGTAAACAAGTTGCGGTGGGTTCTGACTCGTCTTCGCGAGTTCTGCTGTTTCTGATGCTGCTGCTGGTCCCTCCTTTGCTGTTTCTAGCAAGAAAAATAAAAATAGAGCTGACGCCAAGCACTGCCGGTTACATGGAACAGGTCGTCATTCTTCTGAAGAATGTCGAGCCTTGTCTTCATTGCAAATTGGTGGTAATGCTGGTAAGGTTGCCGAGTTTTCTGGTTCGTTGCCTGGTGCTCGTGCTGCTGGTTCTTGTGGTGGTTCGTTTTCCTCTGGGAAGAAAAACTGTTTCGTTCCTTGGAAACAAGGTCATGTGCGTGAGGTGAACCATTTGGCAAACCGCTCTGCCTCTCTTCACCAATAATCATCAATTTATTACAAGAGTTTGAAGGCATGTTTATTAGTGTTGCTGCACAAAAAGTTGCTTTACCTATTCAACTGCCAAACCTCGCATCAATCGGTGGAGCAAAGCATGTGGGAATGGTGAAGATTTATTTTCTGGCTTGTTTAAAAATACTGATGCTAAATCAAAGCTCACCAAAGAACATACACTTTTTATCTTTAAAAAGATCTATAAAAAACCAACAATCAGCTGCAATGATGTTACTAATAATTTGCTTTGTCAACCTTTGAAGAATTTATTTATTAACACCCGTGCTATTAATGAACCTATACACAAGAACTGTCACCTCACCTACAACATACTATTCATCAACTTGTTTTTTGCGATGATGATATAACTATTCTACAGCAGTACGAATCTGTATCAGCCTGGATGGCACTTAAAATCAACTTTTTCATTAATGTGTTTTCATTGATAAGGCGGGATTCAATAGAAATATGCAATGCTCTTATGGTTGGTCCGACCTTAGAAAGCCATGCAAAATCACTATAGAAACCAAAAGGACCAAATCTCAGCAATTGGGCTATCACTGCTCATGGTGTCATTATATTGTCCAGACAAGAGGTTTGTGCACCAACAATGAAGAAAATAAAAGCCAATGATGGTCCAACTCCCAAAAAGGGAACAACTGGCAGCGGTTTCATGGAATTTATTTAACAACTACTTACCAATATCGAAGCACATGATCTCCCATATCGATATTTTGTGATGAACAATACTGCTATTCATAGAACAATTGATGTCAAGGATTGGGTTATAGAATGTGGTTTTGAAATTTTTACCTCCTACCATACTCCCTTTTTTAAATCCAATCAAGGAACTTTGGCCATAGCTTAAAGATGTAGTCAACAAAGATTCTGCCTCTGTAAGACTTGATACTAAATTAAGCAGTCGTATTTAACGAGCATCAGAGTACATTTTTCGCGAAGAATGTCAAACTTGAATCAAGTATCCATTGACGTTTTGGGACCATTGTCTGCCAGGTGAAAAAGGATCTTATATATATTTGTTATACAGTTATTTCTTTAATTATTAATAAATCTAATAAAAAATACATGTTAGTATAATTCATTTCGATCATATTCTATTCTATATTTTATCTTGCAGCTCATATTGGTTCGGCGCAGCTCGATATTAAAACTGCATGGCTCATTTTCATTAGCTGACTAAATTTTGGCGTTTCTGGTGGCCAAATTTACCTTCTTACGCTGTACCGACCTAGAATCATTGTCTATTGCAGCACTCAACTCAAAAAAATACATATCGGAAATAACAACTCCACAGCAAAGCAACAATCATACCCAAAGCGCAAAAATGAAGCAACATTTATTCATCAACTCTTAATCGTTCATTACAAAAAAATAATATTACAGCACAATCATCGCCATGAAAATTAGTACTTAGATCTCCTGCTGATACCGTTTTTTATTTACCTCATCATGCATCATTATTATCACCATAAACAATGACTCCATGCCCTTTTGTGTCATTTCAACCACCTCTATCTAGCATTTGAAATTTGAATTACTTACAGCAGAACGAATATCAACAGCAACATCAACAGCAATATAGAAGAAAAAACAAAAAAAAAAAGAAGCCCTCCAAAATTTTGAAAACATTGCTCAGACGCTTGCCCTGGCAGAAGAGGAAGTACATGTAGAGAAGTAATATCAGGGAAAAGATAAGAAAACTTTTTGTTGTTAGTTAAATTTAATTTAAATGCAAATTTAATCTACAGCTAAACTCTTTTCACACAACTCATTTTTTTTATCAAAAAAAAAAAAAACAGTAATGTCACCGGATTACTTTATGACTACCAAGATGGAGAGGTGGAGGCTTGTGAATGCTTTAGTGGCATATGATGAATTTTACGAAAACAAGACTTTTTTAGAGCTATGTACCCAAATGATAGCAGATGTGAAGAACTATTCGGAAAAAAGAAATAACATGGGTAAAACTATTGAAACGATAACCAAACAAATTGAAGTAAGTTACCCTCTATTATATTTAATCTCTTTTACGAGTAATAAGATTGTTAATAAGATTGTATTAGACCTTAAAAAAGTTAAAATGTTTGAATAACAAGTCTCAACAAGAAACAACCGAACCACTTTCCAAGCCCTTTAATAGTTTTTCCAGTAATGGTAGCATCAGAATTGGACGACAACAACAATTCAACACCAATTATGAAAGCATCAAAATTGGACGACAACAAATCAATATCAAAACAAACCATGGTGCTGCAAGTTACTTTATTATTATTTTCAATTTGGCTTTTAGGCAGTATGATAATATTTCTTGTAATTCTAATTTTAGGGTAACAAACGAAAACCGCAAGAATTGGCTGGTTCATCTAAAAAAAGGCAGAATACTCAAGAAGGTGATAATCATGGCAGTTTGTCAAACCAACCAATTGAAGATAGAAATAATAACGATTCAGTAAGCTAAAATATGTAGTTTAATATATTGACATTATCAAATAAATAAATTTTACTAATTATAACGTGTAGAACGTGAATGATGAAGGCAACAAAGAATCAAACAGTTGTAATGATCTGAACAATCAATTTCCTGCAGGAGAAGAAGATGATAACGGTGCCGTGGACCAAGGATCAGATAGTGTTGGTATCCAACCTGGTTTAGTAACTGAAGAAGATAACAATAACAAGGTTCACGATGGAAGTGAGGCTCGAAATGAAAGCACGTTGGAATTGGCTCGCTGGATTCGTTCGTTTATTTCAATGTCACAAGCTGAACGGCTTGAGCATTTGTACCGAAGCCAGTAAGTAACACCTTTTCTTCATATTTCAATAAAATCATTATTGCTGTTCCAACTGAACTAACTAAATGACAAAATAGTGGAAGTGATAATCATCTAGATCTTATGACAGCCAAGTGGTCGAAAAGAAAGCACGATATCATCAAAGAATATTTGAAAGCTTTAAAATTCGAATACGCCGTGACGAATGAAGAAGCAGGTTGTCTTGCGAAATTACGATGTTGCAAGAACCGTGAGGACCTAGTATCATTGAAAACTGATCTCTTCAAGCATCGCGAAGTGTCAGCTGGTATTGAATTTATCAGAACAGCGATCCATCACATGTAAGAAATTATTATTATACAAGTGGATAAGGGAGGGAGAGAAGGTGAAAGAGTGGAGTAAATTTAGTCAGTATAACTAATCCTTTATTATAATTCTTTATTTAGTATTCTCTTTTGGAAAAACAACAAAAATGTATTGAATAACTTAGAAGACTGGTGGAGAATTTTTCTATATGGACCTGTATTTGATTCGGCGTTTTCCTCGGCTCAAGAATATAATATCATTCGGTAAGATTATGGTCTTTCTACACTTCACCTACACATATATTTTTTTGCGTATGTCTTAATGTTTACTACATTCCATTGCAAACTATATAGATCAGAATCAGAATCACAAGCCTACAAAGCTTACTGTATACTTTTCAAAGATGTATTACCCCCTGGAGAGAAACAAAAGATGGACAAGGTGGATATGATCGTGAGGACAGCAGATCACCAATTCGATATTTTCAGTGCGGAGGATAAACCATTGTCTGCTACCAGGAAGTCGGTACAAGATATGATTGCAAAAAATCAAGCAAGACGTGTCATTACTTTGGATGTCATTGAAAAGCAACTCCCGCGACCTGAATTGATCTCATACTTCGAAAATTTCACGGCTATTTGGCATGGAAACCTGATGAGGCTGCACTGTACACGAAAAATTAATGGACGTTTTTATCACTATGAGGCTGCCAGCACCCATGTCCCGTTATCACCCGAAAATTACGAAGGTATTGCTCGATTACTTCTGATTGTTCTCTCATTGAAGGTATAGGATATTCTATTTTTTCTTTTATTCTGTTCTAAAGGTGATGTATGAACAAAGAAATGTAACTCGATTATAGAGACATGTAATATATAATCACAAGCTCTTGACGGTAATCGCGAATCAACAATCAAAAAATGCAATCGATGATGATAATAGATCACCACTTCCAACGGAGGAACAAGACGATTCAGTCGAATACAACCAAGATTTTATCGAGAAGTTGAAGGAAGAACTGGACAAAGAAGCCGCCGACAAACGACAGAAACATACTACACAATACCAAGAGGCTGTGGAAGCATTGTCATTGGCTGATGAAGAAGGAACCGTCCTGACAACCAAATTATCTGAAATTTTCAACAACAGCAACATTGACGAACAGTTACAGAATAGCGATAAGTACGAACCATCATACAATATGTATGAAGATGAATCTTTTGTCTATGTTTACGTCGATCTTCCCGGTGTGGATATAAAGCAAATCAAGATTACTGGGTCATCGTCAGGCATATTATCAATTAGTGGAACGCGAAAAAATATGAATGTTCCCGGTTCATGCTTACATCAAGGATCTTTTTCAGATTTCCAAAGAAACATTATGATTGATCAAGATGTAGTCGACTTGAAGAAAACAGTTTACACAATTGACAGTGGGTTATTGATCCTAAAAGTTCCAAAAGAAGAATCGACATTCATTGTGTTATAAAGAAACTATATCCTTTTCATTGCTCACCCCATTTCATTAGTACCAATAGTATTACTAATCAAAACTAAAATTCAAACCTGTACATAATCTTCCAATCAAAATTTTATATACCTTCTCTCTACCTTTCAAATAAAAAAAAGTACAGGGATTTATTTCCATGGGAAAGCAGGATTTATGTTTTAGCTAGAAAGCGCCTTTTTCAACTCATTCAAAGCACATATGACTTCTTTTTCTATGTGGTTATTTACACGGTACTCAGTTAGAGAAACGCAGGATAGAAAAACCTTTTAACGTACAAAAATAGCTCCCTCTTCCTACTTTAGCCAACAATTATACCATCCTATGTGTGGAATTTGGTTATTTTAACAACAACTAGCAACCCTTCCTCGCTTCGCTCGGATAAATGAGCCCCTTCGCTTCGCTTCGGGTCATTTAGCGGTTTGCGTCGCAAAGGGGGTTCCCCCCTTTGACCCCCAACGGCGCTTCGCGCCTGGTAGCAACGATATTCAAGGCTGTATAATACTTTTTGAGAAAAAAATATATAATAGATGCCAGTGTAAAAAATCACAAATAATAATAATAATAATGTAGTGAATCAATCAAATCATCTATGAGAATATATTATACATGTATAGTATGGCATTTAGAAGAAAGTCAATTGATGCTTTTGTTCTAAACTGTTTCGAACTGCTCATTAAACTTTCTGTAGTGTGTGAAGAAACACACATATAACCCCGATATCGATGCATTATTTGTACTTGTTTGTCAACACCTGTAAGCCATCTGGAGCAAAAAAAAACGCGATACATGCTAAAGACTATATTATTCTATTGATATATATATATTGAAAGAAAATGTACATTAGAGAAAAGAAAAAAATTGGAGATATGACAGTTCGAACAAACAGAAACACAATTGTATGATAGTAAAAGTTTAGACAAAGTTAAACTGATGCTATTTGATTTCATTATGATAGTCAATCGTTGATACAAATTCGATAAGAAATGCAAAAAATACAATAGATATCGATAGGGTTTAAAGAAGTTAAAAGACGACCATTTTGCACCTTATTGTGATATTGTGACATTGTGATTTTTTATTTTACAGCACACGCTATTTATTATTACACCTCATAAAATGTTAACTCAGTCATATTTCCTTTTTTGTGTAGTAGTAAGTTTTACTAATAAAATTTCCTTTTATGTGTTATTTTAATAATATAGACTAGCGTTTGCCTGCCTCGCTTCGCTTCGGGTCATTCAACGGAAAACACGTCGCAAGGGGGTAAAACCCCCTTGACCCCCCAAAAAGGCGCTTCGCGCCTGGTAGCGACGATGCCCAAGGCTGTATAGTTGTTTTGTGGATCCAGTCAAATAAAAGAAATAAGTGTGATAGTATAGCAATAAGATGTCTTTACAGTTGAATAATGTCATTTTATTAAACGAAAAGCAAAAAAATTAAATAATATTAATGCTATGACTGTATAATTTACTACTGTGGTAATAATATGGTGAGAATTACGTACTTTAGTTTTGTAATAATTACTGTCTTTGATAGATAAAAAAAAAATTAAAAGGGAGTGGGTTATTATTTATCGATCAGAGAGTATAATATTATTCACTGACACATTAACAGGTTGTTCAAGAAATTTCTGGAATTTAATAAAAAAGGAACAAAATATATAAAAGTTAATAAAAGTAGGGTTGATCTTATCGAATTTGTACAAAAGCACGTAAGGGTTATGGTTGAAAGAAACATTAATAGTTTAAGATAAATGGATTCAATGTGTAAAAATTCATTATGAAAATGAAGGAGAAGGTGGAAGAGAAGAAAGGGAGAATATTTCATGATAGCCGACATTCTTTGTAATAAGGCGATAAGCTTGCCTATTCTAATTAGCGATTATAAACAAATCTCTGTAATCTGTAACGCGTCAAAAGGCAATGTATAGCTGATCATGCGAAAACATCTGATCAGGAAGATATACATAAACATGTGTTAATGGTTAACCTTGCAATTAGTTTATACTAACAAAAAGCAAGTTTAAGTGGAAATTATTCTCGAGAAACTTCACGCGGTAACCCAGAAGATTGCGAAGAGCTGATAAGCTTAATTCGTGGTAGATGGACACGATTTCCAGTATAAATTCCACCTGTCTCGGCTAGTATGAAGTGTGAATCCAGTTTCTTGAAAATTAATTTTGTTTTGTTACAAAGACCTTCTGCAGGATTCAAGAATAACAGGCTAGTTAAATTTTGGTTAAAAACAATGGGGTGGAAATTCTATCAAATTTAAACAAAATATAAAAGAAAAACGGCTGTGCTGAATAAATAACCTGTAATAATTATTTAATATAACAGAGACGTAGCAAATTAACTTGTAAATATTTCCATTAATTACGGAAGCTGTTTTTTCTTTTTAGCAGATATGTGTGTTAGCTACGTAAAATAGACATTGTGGTTAAAAACTCGGCAGAAATTTGATTGGTATATCCTTGTATCTGCACTCAAATATTCACGACATTTAACCTGGAAATAAGTCATTGGCGGCACCATTTAAAAAAACGACCATAGCAATTTTTGCTTAAAGTATTGTTCTTCGGCAAAATATTGCAGATTAACTGTTATATTGCTATTCCTTTAAATTTGAGTTTATGTTTTATCCTCTCATATAGCAATGTTGCCGATCAAGAACAAAATATAGTCCGAAGCTACGGAGTGAAACTTATTACGGATCCGATGTCCAATGATGATATAGAATATCATAGTTGTGGAAAAGACCTTTTACTATGATAAAAAAACTACAAATATGGATGTGGAGAGACACATATAATAGATTTTTGCAAAAAAATAAAAACATAATCAAAGACAAACATTGCCTTTCGATTGATGGTAAAATCATTACAATTTCCATAGTAGCAATAGGTCGAAACAAAAACCCTTTCCGCAGACAACTTTTTTATATTAATTTCCAGCAATCAATGTTTTTATATCGGAATAGCTAACAATTATCTTTAAAATACAGTGAGCAAATGAAAAGCAAAAAAATAGGAATTCAAAGGCAGACTATCTTACAAAAAAGGAAATTTTAACGTCAACTATCTTAATATACTAGTTTTTGGATTTTTGGATTTGGATAATTATAATAAATATAAAACAATAATAAAACGGACAAGTAAATCCATTGAGACTCGGTTATATAGTTTAATAATAAATGGAGATTTTGAGTCAAGTTATCTTTTTACAATGGTATTTACAACTACGCATTTATACTTTTTCTATTCAATGGATAAAATGGGCTTAGTTGATTATTCTATGATGAGGATGATGAACAATAGAGTCGGGTACTTTGGATTGGTAATTATTCTGAGGAATATTATTATTATGATTATCTATATGAGATATATTGGGCTTGGCCTTGATACTCTCTTATTCTTTTATTTTAGTTTGATGGCGCGTAAGGCATCGTTATATGAATAGATCAATTTTTTTTAAAAATGGAAGCCTGTGAATTACAGTATTTGGTTATGATTTTAGGCTTTGTCTTTGGTGTAATCTGGGATAAAAGAGATATTACTGTTATAATACAACACTATGGATGTTACCATGGTAACTGGATTTTTAGAAATTAATATAAATTCATATCAAGAAAAGTTAGTCCAATTACTATAGTTTTCCTTGTGCTTAAAACGTGAAGAGAATATCCACCTTGAATAGAATGAAATGTTCGCTCTTGATGTAGCATGGTAATAAAAAACTTTCTCTGCCAAATGTTGATTACTTCCTAATATCCTTGCCACCATCCATTCTATATATTTCATATAAAAATATTTTGTGAGACTTCTTTTTTGTTCCCTGATTAGCTTATATAACGTTTTAATAAACACATCACCTTTTCGTAAAACAGCCTACCAGACGAGTAGCGGGTGCACGCCATTGATTATGAAAGGTTTCCATACCCAAAAGAAGTCGGAAGGACAGCCAAGGAACTCCCCAGGCTCCAAAAGGAGGGAGGGGCTTGCTGATCTACTGACACTACCAAGGGCATTAGGACTCGGAGTTTCTCTAGTAGCCGGACGGACAGCCAAGGAACTCCCCAGGCTCTATGAGGAGGGAGGGGCTTACTGATCTACTGACACTACTAGACAACCCATATTTCCAGTAGCCGGACGGACAGCCAAGAAACTCCCCAGGCTCCATAAGGAGGGAGGGGCTTACTGATCTACTGTCACTACCGAAGGTCAAATAAAAGAAGCAACAATCATAAACAAAGTCTGCAGACCGATACTCTAGTAGGCCGTCTCGTTGTACCATTTTCAACTGGAACAAAAGGTGCTATATAAATATATTAGAAAAAAGAACAAAGAATACTTCGCTCAGTTGATTCTATTCGTCACAAGAAAAAGAACATTACCATTTCACAAAAACAATGTGGCAACAATGTGGCATGAGTTACATACCAAAAGTAGCCGGACGAACAGTCAAGGAACTCCCCAGGCTCCATAAGGAGGGAGGGGCTTACTGATCTACTGACACTACCGAAGATCAAATAAAGGAAGCAACAATCATAAACAAAGTCTGCAGACCGATACTCTAGTAGGCCGTCTCGTTGTACCATTTTCAACTGGAACAAAAGGTGCTATATAAATATATTAGAAAAAAGAACAAAGAAATACTTCGCTCAGTTGATTCTATTCGTCACAAGAAAAAGAACATTACCATTTCACAAAAACAATGTGGCAACAATGTGGCATGAGTTACATACCAAAAGTAGCCGGACGAACAGTCAAGGAACTCCCCAGGCTCCAAAAGGAGGAAGGGGCTTACTGATCTACTGACACTACCGAAGATCAAATAAAGGAAGCAACAATCATAAACAAAGTCTGCAGACCGATACTCTAGTAGGCCGTCTCGTTGTACCATTTTCAACTGGAACAAAAGGTGCTATATAAATATATTAGAAAAAAGAACAAAGAAATACTTCGCTCAGTTGATTCTATTCGTCACAAGAAAAAGAACATTACCATTTCACAAAAACAATGTGGCAACAATGTGGCATGAGTTACATACCAAAAGTAGCCGGACGAACAGTCAAGGAACTCCCCAGGCTCCAAAAGGAGGAAGGGGCTTGCTGATCTACTGACACTACCGAAGAACGAAATAAGGAATTGCAACAGTAATATTCACACCAATATAGGCCATCGACATGGTATGACTAGTAGTAATAGATGCTAAACTGAAAAATAAATTAATATATTAAAAAACAAGTATTTGCTTGGTTGATTTTATAACACGGACAATACCAATGCGGAAGATTTCATAACCAAAAGTTGACGGTCTCTCAACCACGAAAGTCGATGATGCAGCTTTATGTTTTATTCCTCCTTTTACTTGGCCGATGAGAATTTTTGGCGTTGTAAGACCGATCGCAACGAATAATGACGTCAACAAATTCGGCTCTGCTGTGGTGTGTGCGGCAAACCTGGCAAATAAAATAAAAGTTAAAGTGTTGAGTTTACATTTGGATTTCCTTTTTCAAGTAATTCCGAGGATGATTATCATCCGTGCACATCACGTATAATTGTAGTTGCTAAGGGAAACATCTGCACCAAACATCTTTTTCAGTTTGTAAGTAGGAATCGCTCGTTTGAATGTGTTGTGATATGTTTGTTCACAATGAAATAATGTTTTTTTCTTGTACTACAAATAATCTCTTGGCGTCAAAATAAAGATATCTATTTCTCATATGAGAGGAGTGCAACTTCTCTTCCTTTATTTTTTTTTTATATTATCGATTATGTATACGCTTTTGTTATTGATTAGTTTTATCGTGAATGAGATACAAAATTTATATTATTATTCTATGAAATAATAATAAAACCTTATTTTTTATACTATTTTATGTTATAGCTAATGGATTTCGATTTATTAATTGAAACACTTGACACTGAAGATAATATTAAGTGCATTTGATCAATATTTTCGAGAAATCCAAATAAAGCTATCGGAAGAAGTGAAGCAATCAAACCACGACCCGAAAATACCAAAGTGTTATAGCAATATATCAGTCCTAGGTTGTCAAGCTTGGATCAAGCATCCCCTGACGTTTTGGGACCATTGTCTGGCAGGTGAAAAAGGATTTTATAAAAATATGATAAAAATATATTTGTTATACACAGTTATCTCTTTAAATATTAATAAATCTAATAAAAAATACATGTTATTATAATTCATTTCGATCATATTCAATTCTATATATTATCTTGCAGCCCATATTGGTCCGGCGCAGCTCATATTAAAACTGTATAGCTCATTTTCATTAGCTGACTAAATTTTGGCCCATTTTCGACATTTGGCTCATTTTCATTTCTGTGGCAAAATTTAAGTTCCTACGCTGTATGTAAGTACATTAACATTTTATTAAATGCTATATGTTACACCATAATACATTGTATAACCTTTCACCTCATCAAAAGAATTTTTTGTTTCTATTCCCGTCTTCTTTTATTTCTTTTTGTGCTCCATTTATAGCCATCTAATATAACTTCCCATCGTCTCCTCTTTTTTTTTGCTTTTAGTGTTCATGTACCGACAGAATTGGTTATATAATTCAGACACATACTGTAGCCAATTAAGGTTCCTATTCACTCTCATTAAAAATACTTAGTATACTTGCGCGTATTAATATTAAATGGATCGCTGAATACTGTAATTCATTGTTTATAAAAAACATTTGAAAAGAAACTTCCAAGTTTGACAATTACTTCCCATCTTGGCAATAAAACCAACATTGTGATTATCTGTAAATGTATACTTATAAGGTGTCAAGCAAACTACAATTTTTTTGTGGAAAATGCTGATCACTTTCATTTAAATGATTTAAGTAGAAATCAATGTCGTAAGCCAATGGAAATTAATGTTACTTAGCAGCAAAATTAATGTCACATGTTTCAAAACTGAAGTCGCAGTGTTTAGAAGTCAAAATGTCGCATTATTTTACATCTGTCACCATTATTCAGTCACCCACACTAAATGATCTGCTGCTTATTTTTGTTACTATGCCCATAGAATAGGATTTTCTTTATTTATAACAATGAAAGCATTATCATTCAATAGACTACTAATGATAGTAATATTCAACAACATTCATTAGGCTTTTTAATAATTGCGCATATGCGTGTCGTGGGGGACAGACTAGTTGCTATAATGGATGACGATTGTAGTAGCAGGATAATTAAACAATTTATTTAAATATCAGTAATTTCAAAACTATTATGTAGCTCTACAAATGTATCAACGTTGTTTTGTGTGGTAAGTCCACTGATTTTTAAACACTTCTTGGGAAAATGATATTCAAAAGTTGCATCATTGCGGTAATCTTAGTATCAGAGTTCACATTGAAGTATGTGCAGTTGTTTAGTTTTTATATACAAGTGTTTTGGTTTTACATAACCGCTTGTTACCTCTGATTTCCTCAGATATTGGGCAATAAAAAGCAAGAGTTGTTACTAGAAAAACTAGCTAAACGTTTATTGCTATCTATCATTAAAAGCTATGGCAAAATATATCTTTTGAAAAGATGAAATTGTCGATCTCTACGCATCAAGTACACTTGTGTATAGTAAGATAGAAAATGAAAAGGTCAGAGAAAACTCCATCAAATTGTTTCAGAAGCAATCTTTCTAGGTTCTTCTATTTTTTTTGTCATCCATGTGCTCCAGAAACAACGAGAGAAGTAATGTGTTATTCACACATTATGCAGAGTAGTCGGAGTCATCATGTTACTTAATTGTAATTATATACGATAATAATAAAATGGTATATATCAGAAATAAATGAATTTATAATTTAAAACTGAAGTACCATTGTAACTAAAGTTACTTTCCATATACGTAATACAGTAATATAATTGCCAGTGGAAAAAAAAGGTACACAGTGGAAATCTTCTAGTGGTTGTCATCGCCTTGTTCTGTTGAGTTACCGTAGATAATAAAAAGATCTATGTTCTGAATCTTAAATGATAATTATTTTCGCCAAACAATCTTTTTATAGTTTATAAAGAAGATAGTTATCAAGTCGAACCATTCATCTTTTGAAAAATAATAATAAGTTTCAGAGCTTATTGTAATGTGAATAATAGTAGATAAAATTAATTGTGTAGATTGCGGTATCGTTAAATTATATTCGTAGACCCACATGCGTACAAAACATAGGTAATCAAAAGGATAAAAAACGGTCACTAATGTATGAACCTTATGAGAGATGCATAAAAAATACCTCTACCGCAAACGACGTTTTTGTATATAAGAAACTAAATGTCCAAAAATACACTTCATACCAATTGATTAGTTAAAAAATATACATTTTTGTACTTGCTTCTTTATTACGGATTTTTATTGCAACTAGTTTTAATAAGTACTACTAATATACATAAAGGGATAACTACAAAACGTTATTTAATTTCCAAACTTGCTATAAAAACCATGATTAACCCAATCAATATGAGCATCAATCAATTCTTGTGGAACTGGTCTAGCAAGTTCATCCAGTTCTTCTTCGGTAGGCACATAATGACCAATATCAGATTCAGCCCCTTGGGGAACCAAGCTGAATAGACGAAGAGCATCGGTTCTACTGGCGCGAATAGGTTGTGTATTCTTTTTTTCTTTAGTAATCAATTGATGTGGACACGATTCAGATTCCTGCTGAACAAAAGAAGCTTGCTTTTCTTGTACTAAATAAGGATAAATTGGAGGTACGGTAAAAAATTGTTGGTTTTTCTCCAAACTTTCTGTCAGCAAAAGATCATTTGGCTCTTCATTTGCAGCAGAGAAGTAAGCGAGACATTCTTTAAATGTTATTTTTCGGAATCTTCGGTATAATACATCATACTAAATTATATTATCAACTTCGATCAACAAAAGGCAAGTTAAAAAAATATAAAGCATATAATTCTTTATAGTCACCTTTTTATCAAGAGCATCGGAGAGTGTACGTATGTTTTCATTATCAGGATGAATGACGCGCCATGGATCACGACATGATGCGCCGCTACATGTTTGTAAGACACTTAATACTGCATCCAGTCGGTCAATCAGTTGAATTTTAACTTCTTCAGAGTTGTAAATATTTTGTAATTCATAAGGATCTCTTTTCAAATCAAATAATTCATGTTCACCAGTACACCAGACAGCATATTTCACTATGCATTTGTAAATACATCATAATTATTAAGATAAGATATAAGCATGTAAAATAATATAATGTACGTATGCGCTACTTACAATTATGTTTTTCAGAAATGACACGCAGTGTTTTATAGGTATTAGTACCCGTAGGGGCGCTCAAACGAGACTTGTATCTGTTATTTATATAACGTTAGTTTGGCTACGAGGAAATGAGGGCGTTTTTCACAAAGGTAAAGTAATAATAGATATTACTTACTCATTAAAAAGCCGTTCCCACCAAAATTCAACTGCAAATGTTTCTGCAGATGCAGGTTTAGGGTGTCTTTTCAACTCTTCGGTCCAGGGAATTACTCCTCCATCAACAAAATCAGGGACAAATTCATCACCCTTTGCCAATGCAAGAAGTGTAGGTGCCAAATCGTGATGTGCGCTTACAACATTACTAATGTGCCCTTTTGCAATACCAGGACCACGAACAATGAGAGGAACACTAAAGAAAAAAGAGCAAATATTATCAGAATTTGAGTTCAAAAAAAAAAACTAGAAAGATGGTTAAGTTTGTTCTGCTTATTACTTGATATCTTCTTCAATGTTGGTTGTTTTCCCGGCATAAGCTCTGTGCTGGCCTAAATGATATCTAATATAACATATAAAAACGTACAGATAATAAAAAAAATAAGCATGGCGAAAATGAATTATATATATAAATGTAATTAATTTACCCATTATCTGCGCTATAAATAATATATGTGTTATCAAGTTTGCCTTGAGATTCAAGCTCTTCAAAAAGTGATCCGACCATTTCATCAACAGCTTGAAGCGCGCGCAATCGACTACGATACGTTTCATCAAGTTCATCGACTTCTGTTTCAGTCAGCTGATCCAGAAGTTTCCAATATGAAGCAGTCTTGGTTTGATTAGCAGGATTAAAGTTAGGTCGACGTGGAACTATATAATTGTGATTCATGTTAACGATATGGTTTTACATTACGTACATGAAAAAAAATATTGAAAAGTGACATAAATACTTTTAACATCTTTAAATAAATCAGCATGTCGAGCGGCAGAAATCGGTGGTTCACTGAAAATGTCTTCACGATCTTTTTCAGATAATTTAAATTGGCCATGAGGAGCCATCGGAGCAACTATTATTTTTTTAAAGGCGTTCTTAGCATACGACACCTAATTTTGCTACATACTGCTTATTAAATAAAAAGCTTTATATATACCCCATAAGAAAAATGGATCATTTTTATCACGTTGTGCTTTTAATGCAGCTAATGTTTTAGTATGGATAACATCGGTTTGATATGTGTTATGATAAAACACAGGTTGTTCTCCATTTCGTGAGAAAACAGCAGTGTTATAGGTATAAGTAAATGGATCCACCAGTTGATCTATATATAATATTTTTTCCGTTTATTAATAAACATAAATTACTTCTTATATATAGATTCTTTTTCAGATCAAAATGCTTTTGCTCACCTTGATAATCAAAACTATTCGACATGTGACCAAAACAAATTCCATTAAATACATATAATACCCAACAAAATATACGTGTACTTTATAGATCACTTACCCAGCCGGTTTCGGATTATTGTAGTTACTAACTGTATATTCATTCATTAATTTACCAATATAATAATTTGAATAACCGGCCTTCTTTAACCATAATGGCAAATAATCATCACCCAATCCAAGTCGATTGAATTTTTCATACCCTCCATGAGGAGGACTAACATCCGTGATGCTAAATCACGATCACAAAAAAAATCCCGTTTGCGTGTGTTAGTAAGTCGGTAGAATTTTATTCTCTTTATATATTCTCATTCCCACTCTTTCTCACGAATAAAATAAACTCGATTACGCAGTAATTACTTGGTATTATGTGCATATTGACCACGTAAAAGGCTTACTCTACTTGGACAGCAGACGGCTACTGTAGCATAATGGTTTTGGTAAACCGTTCCTTGATCGATAAGGTGCTTCTTTAAATTTGGCATGTAAGAGAGTGAATCCATTCGAGCATCTTGATCATCAGTGAAAATGAATAAAATATTTGGCTTTTCTGCTGATGGAACAACGGCAGCAGTAACTGTAACAGCCGTTGCAAAAAAAGCCAGCAGGGCTCTTGTTAGTATCATGATTATTTTATATTATTTTTGGTATTTTTTATTAGCAACGATAAAAAGAATGACTTATAAATGGGTTGCAGATGGCCATTTGCTTTTTATATGAGTTTGTATGAACTGATGACAACATGTCACACGAAAATTTTGTTTCCAATTGCGCAATCTTGGAGTTAAATTACTGAGTTAAGTTATTCACAGCAACTTTATTATATAATGTCTTGATATCAAAGAGAAAAGCAAGATAAGTGATTTAGTTATGCAGATTCAAGAATAATTAGATGGGTTGCTTGCATTGCGCAATTATGGTAGTGATTATTCGTTATCATATTATGCAGTATTCTTGTAACAGATCTTTAGGTTTGATGTTATGCCGACATTACGATGGATTAATGTGTACAGACCAGGTTGAACTTTCTGCACTTGCTTTCATTTTACTTTTATTTTTCATATTGGTTAACCCAAGATAGACAGCCGATCCAAGTTATAGACTCGAATTTCAAATTTATTTATTCTCAATAACCAGATATACACATTCAAAATACGTTTGATATGGAAATACAATACAAGATGACAACCGTTTAAAGCTGTGATTTTTTCAAGTGATGAATGTTCATGGATTTACATAAATCATGCATTGCTTGTAAAGTAGGAACATCCAAGCCATTCTCTTTAGCACTCTTTAAGGCAGTACCTAGAATTACTTCAACTTCCATTGGTTGTTTTCGCTCTAAATCCAATTGCCTTTGAATATAATAATGTTTATTAGTGATCGAATGATAACTTGTCGCAAAGAAAATTCGATACAAGAGAAGACGGATGGAACAACTTACATGGATGGTTTATAATTAGGAGCACCTTGAACAGTGCTTTCGATCAATGCTTCACTTTGAGCTTCTATTTGATATTCAATACCAAGTGCCTTTTGAGCAGCAGTCATAATTTCTCTCATTAAACGTCTTACAAGATCCACCGCCATTTCGTTTTCAATGACTTGAGTTGTGTTGAGACCAAGAATCGCACACACTGGTGAAAATGAACCATTCCTATATTAAACAAATAAGCGAGGTAGTTTTAATTGATTATTTTCGTAATAGAATGTAATTAAACCAGATTAGGCCCTTCATATTTTCATGATAATGATAATTTACCAAAATAATTTTTCAAATCGAACTTGTTCAATATTATCCACAGGTTCAACTAAAACATCACCCTTTGTTAATAATTCCTTGAACTTATCGCACTGCGCTGTAGAATCCACCGATGCAGGATGAGTTCCAACTTGAAGTCTTTCAATAGCTTTCATTTTGATTTTTCCTGCAGCCACCTGACTGGTGCCTGAAATAATTATAATTTGTCAGCAACCAAAAAAAGGTGGAGATTTTTTTTTCGTTATCCTATTGATTATATATATAACTTACCAATATATGCAACGATGGAAATTAATGGATTATTTGGAAATCGCTTAATAATAGGTAGCTCGATTCCTTTTATTAATGAAATACAGTCAAAAAAAGTTAGACTTATTTGGTGTAGTGAAATATATGCCAAAAAAAAGAAGAGTTTACCAAAACCGTTTTGAATCAACACAATGGTACTTTTTCCTTCAGCAACAGCAGGTGAAATAATATCAGCAGTATCATACATGTCGGGAAGAGCTTTAAGAGTGATGACAATGTAATCAAATGGTCCAAATTCTTTGGCTTCGCTTACATTACGAACCACTATTATTATAGTTTAAAACAAGTTAGAATATGGGCTTATTTCTTAGGAACAATTAATAATAATTTTACCGTGGTGTGGTTTGAAGATCCCATTGCCAAACTTTGGAGATTCGATATCAAAACCGTGTAGTTTGACTGCATCGTAGTTAGATCTACAAACAGTGGTTACTTCACAAGTCTGTGCTAAACGCCAAGAATAAATAGCACCAACTGCACCAGTACCAACTAAAAGTTAAAAAAAAGGCTTTGTCAGTCTAACATTTTTCCTAACCAAAAAAATCATAATTTTTTTTACCTGTCAATACTCTAATAGGCTGCTGACTAGACATAATTGTTTAAATTATATAGAAGGAAAGAAGAATACTACGTATATATATATCACACAGTAAAAGTAGCTTACCAATGCTTAATCAAACGGAGATGATTGTGTGAAAATTAAATACCTTTTAAGAAATGATTGTTCGGCGGATTTTGTTTGGTGAATTTTATGTCCGTTATGTTAACGGTTGTATACCAATGTAAACCATCAAATTTTTTAAGCATGATGACACAATTTATACCTATAAATTCATATTACATAACCTGTAACTGGCATAGAGTTTTAACATACGCAGCAATCTTCTTTAGTGAATATTGATATATATCATAATAGTTTTTTAACATGAAAAGACTATTTTATTTTGTTGGGACTAATAAATAAGAGAATTACTACAGGCGCAGCATGTTAGAGTCATTATAGTACGCTGCGTCCGTAGTCTAACTTTGATCTTTGATCCATAACAACCATCCTCACTCGAACAATTAATTCTGTCTTTTTCACATTTTTTATTTTTGTATTTAATGATTAACGAGGATGGCTTTATATAAAGTCCTCTTTGTCATATTTATAAATACTGTTTATAATACAAAAAGTATAGAGCTTTATTATATAGATGAACATGTTGTGCGTAGATTATTTAATACCATTGGGTATCTAAAGAGATGATAATAGATTGTCCAAATAATAGTTTGTACATATGAAACAAAAATTTATTAAGTAAGAAATTATATACATTTGTGATATCAGGATATTCTCCTGTTATGGATTACATTAACATAAAAGATAATATACAATAAAAAGAAGTACGTACTATGGAAACAAAAAATAATGATAGTGTAATATAATAAAAGATACTATAACAGCAAGGAATTATAAAATTATAAAATAGTCAAAATATTGAAAGTTAATAAAAAGTCGGTATAGGTATACATCAAGTTCGTCTTGTATATTCTGATAAACTTTTGACTATTATACAGATTCTTTACTGCGTCATTATACAAAGTATTGTCACGATCTTTCTAAATCAGTCGAATTTTACATTCTGGGATCAGGTATATGTTCCATAACCTGTGTTATAAATGATATCGGTACAATGTCTGACGCAACAACTATTTTTTGAGTGAAAGAATTATACAAATACAGTAATATCTTAAACAAGTTGATAGTTTAATTACATGTAGAATATTCTTTGTTGTATCCCAGAATCATACTTTCATTTTTATTTTGAAATCATCAACATTTTTACTTCCTCATTGTTATTCGTGGTCTTATTGTTTTCATATTCAGGCTGCTTTCAAATCTTTATTGTATTATTATTTCTACTCTTATCAAGAATAACTAACAGTAGTGGCCTATTTACTGTAAATTGATGTTAACCTATAGCAAAGGCAAATTATTCTATGTCCTTGACAGCAAAAGTAATTGTTCAAGTGAGGATGGCTTTTAATGGATCAAAGATTAAAGTCAGACTACGGGCGCAGCGTACTATAACGACCCTTATATGCCCCCTCTATGCTGCGCCCATAGTCAGACTTTTGCTGCGCCCGTAGTAATTCTCATAAATAATAGTATGATTTAACATAAAGAGATACGTAAATGTGGAAAGCAGTGGATGATAAAAAAAGAGAGTAAGAAAGACGTGTATAATACACTATATATGTTGAGTGTGATGAAGGAAAAAGAGAAAGAGAGAAAAGTTGCTTAGATAATTACGTAGTGAGTATTTTTCCATCCCCCTCCCACCGACACTGGATCTAGTCTCTCTTTTGAATAAATACTGTATATCTAGCCAAATAAGTGATCAAGCATTATAAGAACTGTACAGAAGATAGTTTAGAGAGTTATGAAAACTGCAAATTATAATTTATTAGTTCCAGAATTTACTGTGTTATCGTAGAAAACAAATTGAAAATGGTTGGTAATGATAAACATTTTAGACGAGGGGAGTTGAATTAAAGTGTTTGTTGAACGACTTGATAGAAGTTTACGTCGCTAGAGACATGTATTTGAGGTACAGATTCTGATGTTTTTTGCTATAGTATACAGTCAATCCCCACTTTTGCAAATCTCTCCATTAATTACCGCTTATTATTAGAGATGTTAAAAATACATAATGTTGAAACCGCAACTTGCAACTTACACTGAGATTTTTTTGGGAAGTTGCGCTTATCGGGAGTAAATTATTCTATAATTCAATAATTGAGTATAATATACCTATGAATTGTTATCCAAATAGGGAAACACCAAAATGTTAGCAAAGCAAAATTAATGAGATGGTGTATTTAAATATTTACACTAACTCTCGATAGCTGGGAGTCTTCAATTCTGCAACAAAAAATCAGGAAATCTCAGGTGTGCAAAACCTCGGGGTTGACAGTAATCGGTTTTGATGTCGTGTGTATCAAATGACTTCTCGGGCAAGAGTATTGCGTATTTCTATTTTCAAGATCCCGTAGTTTAACTTAGAGCGCATATTACGTAGTCTGATTGTAGAACGTGTAGTGAAGTGTACTTAAAAAACATCTATTTAATATTCTTGCTCTCTCTTTTTTTAATTTTTTTTTCTTAAAATAATTAATAGTTTGATTTGACAACAATTTTCAAAAAGCAGCTATAAGCAGCCCTATCTTCAATCAACATCATCTTCATTACAAAATCAGTAACCACTGACAACTTATAGTAAAAATAAATTTACATCAGTTCATGAGTTATTATTATTCGAAAAGCAGTAATTTTAAGGAGAGAGAACATATATAATATCATACCTCAATAGTAATATTTAAAATTAAATACAAGATAGTTACATATATCAGTCTCGTTTTTATTTTTACATAATATCATAATAATAGTAGTCTCACCATATCTTTTTTTTATTAATATTTATATATCAAAAACTAGCAATAATACAAACAACAAGAACAAGACGAATTACAAAAAAAAAATGTTATCAATTTAATTGTTGGTACCAGGGCGTTCTGTCAATGGCTTAATATATTTTTCATGATAGGGTGTCTTTCCAACGCTATTAGGTGCTTGCAATAATGTTTCAAAGTAAGCTGTGTAGTATACATTAAATTAGTTAATTTTTTATCATCTTTCACTAGTGAAGCGCTTTTGTTACGTCATAGTCAATATTATATCATACTTACGCTCATAAATGTTACCATCATACTTGGCAATAGGTGCTTTAATTACAAAGTCAGGGAAACCAAATGCATCGGTCAAGCCAATGACTTGCTTACGAAGAGACTTGGAAGTCTAGTTACATTTAAAAAGAAAAAGAAAATATAAAATAAATAAATACAAACATATAATAACAGCTTCGTTACAAAATAATAATCGTACCTCTAAATATTGTTCTTCTACAGCTTTGATCTGTTGTGGGCTAATAAAACCTTCTTTGAAACCTTGATCAGAGTATCGAACGAGAGTATGAAGACCCCAAAGAGCAGTCATACGGTGCATGATAGAATAGACGCCCTTGTCAATACCTTCAGGTGCATGAGGAGCACCATACTTGTTTACAGCATCACTGAACAAGAAGACAGCACAGTGCATCTCAGCAACACGAACACAGTCCATAAGAACATCGTTAAGTACTTTGCCCTTTGCCATGGCTTGACGAATGCTGTTGAGCTAATAATAATAATGAATATCATACAAAAAATGTATTAGCTTTCTTTTTTCAACATTTGTTATCTATATGTATTTCAGATACACAACTAGCTACTCACACGCTTGACAAGGATAGCATTAAGACCATCTTCCAAGAGACGTAGGTTCTTGATAGCATCAGTAACATCATGTACAGGCCAAGAAGGAGTAGCCAAGTACTCCTTGGCACGTAAAATATAATGGGTTGAACTCTTAAATTTGAGTTCTGGATATTCATCATTTTCTAACTTTTGTTCCAAACGATAGACAAGAATACGAGCAGTTTGTTGCAAAAGTACCACATTGTCACCACCACCAGTAGTCATGACACCCCAATCACCAATAATTTGACCAATACCATTATAAGCTGAATAAGCATGACCACCACAGGCACGTCGACAAGTTTCCAAAATTTCGGAGCCATACCAACCAGTTAAACCCTTCAGACAAGCTGAAACAGCATGCATATCACCCATATGATTTAAATAATCCACAGGGTTCATCTCACCACCAGCGGTTAAAACCTCAAATTGACTATCAATAGTAGAAGCGGCGGATTTCACCATATACATGAACGAAATAGCAGGTATCAGCTGAGAATAATGAGATTGATAATCCATAATTTGTTCATTCTTAGAACCTTGACGACGGACGACACCATATCGAGTGGCAATGGTCAAAGCTTGTCCAACTAATTGTGTAGTGACAATAATTAAGGACAGACGTTCGGGGATCAAAGTGGCATACATTACTGCTGGACTTGGAGCGGGAGTATAAGAACCATCACGTTCCAATTGAACCCATTTTTGTAGCATGTTGGAACGAGGGATACGAACGCCACGGAATTGGATCCAGCCATTATCTACACCATCGTGTCCAACCTTTTTACCAATGTCACCAATGTGAACACCAGGCATTAATTCTCCAGTCACTTTATCGCGTAATTGAACAATGAACCAATTATGACCCTTGTGTTCACCCTTAATGACAGTCTGAGAAATAACCACGGCATGAGTGGACGTTTGACCTGAACCACCGATCCACCATTTAGTTGAGGTGACGGAAGGAGAATCCAGAATAAATTCATCAGTAGCTAAATCAAATGTTGCACAGGTTTCAATATTACGTAAAGCTGAACTATGGCCTAGCTCAGTCTAAAACACGGAACAAAAAAGAAATAGAAATAAAAGGCTTTAATGCTCAAACCGTATTGTAACAGTATTTTTTTGTCTGAATGTAGAATCAAACTTACCATAGCAAAACAACCATAAACTTTAAGGTTATTAATATCATCATTCCATTTTTGAGCTTGTTCTTTGGTACCCAACATGTTGATAACATTACGGAAGAGTGATTCGTGGACGAAGAAACGCATAGAAAAACTTTCTGAATAGACATTGACAGCTTTTCCAATTTCATAGGCAAATTCACGGTCATGTCCATACTCTTGTAATAATTGAGCAACTCGATAAATTTGACCCATGGTACTAAAATTTTATATTATTTACAACTCCATTATTTCATTACATTATTGACTACATATTGCATAAATATGAACTTACAATTCACGCCATTCGTCTCTAGTAAATTCAAGAATATTACGTGGTGGTTGAACTACTAATTCAGGATCGCTTTTAATGATTACGTATGCTTTTTGCTATTAATTTGCAAGCATTAAATTGATAAATAAACATGCTTTTTGATACGTGATTGATTGCGTAGATTTATCTGTTACCTGCATCTCATATTGTTTGTCGCCACCAGCCCAAAGACGAGCAAGAGCATTTATGCTAAAGTCTGCAGCTGCACGCTCAGCAGCCATATCCTTTGGTCCCTGAAGTGATACGGTTGAAGGTGTCAAATTCAACTGACTCTTAAGTTGTTCTAAACGAGCTAAAGCGGCCTTTGCATTAGGTGCTGTCGAATCCTTCAATGGAATAGTCATTGTTTATGTTGTTTATGTGTTTTATTGTATATAAATCAGGAAAGAAATTATGTTTTTCTTAAATAAATAAATCAAATAAAAAAGAAGAGGCAAAAAAAAAGGAAGAGCAGAAAATGGACGTAAAAAAAGATAAAAAGAGAAAAAGTTTTAAAAATTATATGCATTTCCATGTAATAATACCTTGTATAGCGTTTAGATTATGAGACTCGTATTTTTTTTACCCCACACAACAACAAAGGGAATGGTACTGACCTAATCCTTTTCCCATCAAAACTTTCAACTTGTATTGGGGATAGTATAGCATGTGAAAAGAAAGCTACTGTCATTATTTCCTTTGTGTCACATGAATTTCTAAAGTATTACCCTGCCGACCAAAAAACTGACAAGGTGTTTGGGTGGGGTTAAGAACAGTTGCGTAGCGACTGGGTTATTTTGGGTATATTTCTGATTTTCTATACCTATTGTCATCGAAATATATCGATTAGGAATGATATATTTAATACACAACACTATCTTCTCGCTATTATAACATACTTATTTATTATTATTACGTACTACACCAGCCGCTATTATTTTTTCAACTATCTTCCCCATATATGCTGCATAAGGGGTTCAGCCTTGAGTCGAGGCTATGATCACAAGGAAATTTTTCGCACGCACGTAATAATCGGACCCCTTTCATGAAATTTTTCAATCAGTTCAATTGTGTGCATAAAATTATTAATCGGTAGCAGGTGTGGGGTAAATTACCAGACCTTTTTTACAAGTGGGGGTGGGGGATGGTGACCTAATTTTTTTTGGTTCATATTATAGCGATACTCTATACGTACATAACAAGAACAATTCAGAATAACAACAGCAAACAACACCTGGCAATCTACGCCTTATTTCCGAGCATTCATCTTTCTTTTGGAATGCATAAATTAATTTGAAATTTTTGTAGCAGATTATTCACGCCATAAATACCTCTTGGACAGCTTCTCGTTAAATCAAAGATAAAGATATTACGTAGTGACATATATATTATTGTATTAGACCAACTGTATAATAAAAAGTAATTATGTTCGGTCTTAAACATGAAATTAAAAATTATGATAATTATGCATAATATATAATGATATCATGCCAACGGGTTCAAATATTTAACTAAAACATCTGAGCTTTTTGATGTGTGCGTTTAAATAGGAATTTTATATTATAATGGTTTCAACTTTACCAAAGTTTTATGAGTTGATGATGATTAAAAGAATAAAAAAAATCATGAATATTGTGATATGTAATATTAATGAAAGAAGACAAAGAAAATAAACAATGACAAAAATACGTAACAAAATAAAAGTGGATGAATAGGATTATAGAATGAATCAACAAAAGAACGAAAAATTATACTATTCCAACATAATAATAAAGGGGAGGGGGAGAAGTGAAAGCAAAAGAGTATTATATTATGCTTGGCCATTTGCTTGCTCTCGAGCAGCCTCAATCAATGGTGAAAGAGAACGTAATGGATCTGCAGAAGTCAAAAATTTATGCTCCAACATACTATTCGCTGAGGGTCGTTGCTCCGGATCCACTTCTAATGTTCTTAATAAAAAGTCACGGAACGTTTCACTAAGTGATTCAGGATTTTGTAATTGTGGAGTACCATTCGTAGCAATCAAATAAAGTGCACGAAGGGGATTTTCATTAAGGTAAGGTGGTTCACCTTCTACCATTTCGATAGCCATAATACCAAGAGACCAAATATCGACTTTTGGGCCATATTCTTTACGTGTAACGACTTCAGGGGCCATCTATTATATTATTAATTTCCATTAGTCATTCATTGTATATATATGTGTGTGTGTTAAAAATTTCTACAGACAACTTACCCAATAAGGAGTTCCCACCATTGTTGTTCGCTTGGATTGACCCTCATTCAATTGAGCACAGAACCCAAAATCGGCTGTAATGAAAAAAGAAAGAATAGAATAGAGTGTTAAAATTTTTAACCTTTTCATTTACAAGAATTCCCTCGACCCATCCTTGCTTTTGATACATACTCAATTTGATATTTCCTTCTGAATCTAATAGAATATTATCACTTTTAATATCTCGATGAATAACTCCATTCATATGTAAATGATGTAATCCTTTCAAAACTTCTTGACAAACGGCGGCAATCTGACCTTCCGTCATCATATTACATGTTACAACATCTGTTAAACTACCACCTTCCATGTATTCCATAATCACCCAAAGATCTCCTTTCCAGATATACGAGTCCATATAATTGACAATGTTAGGATGCATCGATTCTTTCATTACCATGATTTCATTAATGATAAGTTCTTTTTTGGGTTGTTGATCGACATTCATCTGTTTAATTGCAACAGGTACTTCTTTTTTACCGGCACGATGAGCAGTAAATACTCCACCAGACGCGCTGAAATACAGTATTAATATTATTTTAGAAAAAAGGAGTTCAATTTTATAGAATTATAAAATATCAATAACAATTCTCTTACCCTTGTCCAATTTTGATCATATCTTGATATAATTCTGTTGGATCTGCAATTGTACATACTTCACGCAACCGACACATCAAATTATCCGATTCTTCAGTATTGTTTTGCTTTGGTACACGGCGCTTGGTACCTGTAACAGTGGTTACACTATTTGATGCAGACGTTCTTACTTCTGCAGAGGCAGCGGCAGCGGCAGCGGCAGTAGTAGTAGTGGTAGTTGTCTGTTCGTTACCGTCTGTCTTTAAATTAAGCGAGTTTCTCGTACTGTTGTTATTGTTATTAACAACCAGATCCTTTGAAACAGGGCGTGATTGGTTATCCGCACAGCTTTGGGGATAGCTCGTTGATTTAGTTATTTCGGTATTAGAATCTATGATTGAAAATTCATACGTAACCCATATAGGTATTATGTATCAGTATATGTACTAGTTCAAGCTGTCAGATTCAAAGTTATTCTATATGTACCGGAAATACTTGATCGATAGTTATGTATAGTTGTCTGGAATGAGGACGTAAAAATTTAGTTATTACTGGTTACAATAATTAAATGATTAAAAAATGAGAAAATGCTTACACCACTCCTTCTCTTTAATGATGAAGAATCATCTGTATCTCTAAGACTTGAAAGGGGACGACGGGTCGAACGTTTTGAAATGGAACCAGTATCAATGTCATCACTATTATTTGAATCTTTATGTAATTTTGGTTTATTTGATGTTATCATAGCTGATGAAATTGTTCCATTAGGTATCTTTTGCCATACAGCTTCTTCATCTCTTCCTTGTGATTCTTGATAAAACTCGATGGCTTTAATAACGGCCTAAATATATCCAATATATCAAGTATGTAAGTCTTTAATTTATATATGTATTTCTTTTACCTCCTACTCTTTTAGTTTTTTACAAAGTATTGAAATAAAAGCTTAGTAGTAAATTTGTTTGTTTCGTTACCTGAGGATTTTGTTCTTGCTCAGTTCGTGTAATGCCACTATGCTTAAGTAAAATATTCCAGTTTCCAGGTAAACCAGTAAATTCACCCGTATGAGCATCAAAACCGACATGTGTCACATGGCGTGTATTGTATGGTGATGAAATATCCAAATTTTTCAAACTAGAACTACTTGTTTCATTTGTATTACTTGATATGCCTGTTCCATTATTACTTGATAAAAGATCTAATAAAAACATAGTAGTATTCGTACATGATAAATTAAGAAAAAGGGAGTAATATAGCAGATCCAATTATTGATGAAACTCACCAACAACCTTATCCAAAACCCCTTTAAACGTTGATCTGTCGCGTGTTTTATTATCCAAGGATGATACTCCGCGAATTGATTCATCACGCACAATCGATAAACTACCACTGGATTGCTGTTGTTGTAATAGTTGTTGTTTCGTTGAATAATGTGATTTTTTTCGTAATTGTTGCTTTTGATGTTGTTGTTGTTGAGCAGCTAAGTAAGTTTGCGTAGACTGATTTGTGATTTGAACTGCAATCTGTTGTTGACTCGATAAATGACAAGATGGTCCAATTGCTCCAGTATTATATAGTTTTGTGACATGAGCCTTGCCTCCCAACGATAAAGTTCGAGATAAAGAAGGAGACGATTTATGTGGTTTTAATGTATGTGCAATGGAATTACGGGAAGATGAAAACACATTGACAAGCGATCTTCGTGAGCTGGAATTATGAAGTGACGCTGCTAAAATGTTTGCAGAGAAGAAAAAAATAGTATGTCAGTAAAATAAATAGGAAATTATGCAACCGATTTTGACTGTGTAACCTTTCTCATTATCGTTGCCTGGGGATGCTCTTGATGTAGTGGCAGCGGCTGTTTCCATGGTTACAAATTATATAATTAATAAAAAAAATACGGCAAATAGAAAATTTTGTTTGAGTTGCCAAGCGAGGAAGCAAAAAGATAAAAAAGAAAAAGAAAAAGAATTGTAATGTAGTTTATACAGCATAATAGGTATATTATAAGGGGCCGAGGGAACATATAAAGGATAGGGGGGTCAAAGAGTAGTAAAAAGTAAGTGAATAATATACTGGGCCTCCTTGATCAAAAAAAATGGCTATTTACTTGATTAAGTAATCGAAAACTCGAGGTTATCTCTCTCTGTTTTTCTTCTTCATTTCTATAAAAAGAGACCTGAACATATATACAAGAGAAATTACCAAATCTCACAAAACGAAAAAGAAATTACTCAAATTATTCATTATATGCGCGTAAGGAGACAGGTGAGAAGAAAGTAGAAGGAGCAAAAAAAAGTGAGAGTGCATCAATTGCTATACATATTATATATCAAGAAAATGACGTAATACATATATATATATATATATATATATTTGTTCAAGAGAAATTGTATTAAAACCATATATATATTTAAATTGAAACGACAATAGATAACCTTATTGTTTTTTAATTTAATTTTAAAATGATCAGTCTATAATAATATGAGCAATCTCCCTTTTTTCAATGTTCTTACGTTAGAATCTCTCATTACATATATGAATTCCCAGTAAACAAAACATCATGGGGAAAGATATAAAGAAATAATATAATAACATATTAAACAATGAATAGCTTTTGCTTATGATAAACTAGAAGGTCTTCATTACTAACCTTGTGTAATGACTGTGAGTGAGCTTAAGTACTTTCTTGAGAGTAAGCTCAAAGCTTTTGTAGCACTGACTATACATATAAAATAATGTTGATGTGAGTTTTCTATCCATTGTAGTCACTGGACTGTTGTATCTTTAATTACTTTATTGCAGTTAACTGTTCTTCTAAAAATAAAAATAAAACTTACCCTTAGTCGTACCGAAAATCCTCATAGCAATCCTCTACTAATAGAGTAACAGTCTTTATAAGCACAAGATGGTAGTATAATTATCAAGTGGTGTTAGCAAGCAGCATATCAGAAAACATTTCAAAGAAGTACTTATAATCATAAAAATATAGTTAATTGATTATTCAATGCGTCGCTTAAACACAAAGAAACGCTATTTTATTTTGAGAATATACTAACATTAATTCTTCAGTTACTTGTTTTCTTTATATATCACCATCTGTTTTGTGAGCAACTATTTGAATTCAAAGTAGAGTAAATAAAATACATACATAAAAAAAATTGCCTAATGTAGTCCCCCCTCCCTCTTTCATTTCTGGGTTGATCTCTAGAGAGCCCTGTTCGGTGTCTTGCTGGCTTCATTCAAATTCATCCCAGCCACCCGGCATTTTATCTTTTTTTTTTACTCAAAGATCATCTTTTTTACATTTCACATAAAAAAAAATGGTGAAAAAGAAATCAAAAACCTCAACAACAAAAGTAGCAGCAGCAACACAAAATAGTGATCCCGATCTGCAAGAATTCAATGGTTTTAAAGCGTTACCTGTTCTTGTTGCCAAAAACTGTCGACATTATATTTACATTAAAAAACATGAAACACGCTCAACAACCGATAATGCCAACGATCGATCATTATTTGTTTTGAACCTTCCTGTCGATACCACAGATAGTCATTTACAAGAATTATTCAATCAATATGGTCAAATTGAAAGTGTTCAATATCCTGGTAACAAGTTACCTAGTAGCGAAGAAGAACCAAAGAAAAAGAAAAAATATCGTACAAAAAAACAACAGCAAGAAGACGAAGAAGCAGAAAGACAACAAAAAGCTGTTTATTTACGACGGATATTTGAAAGTGGATCATTTGCTCATGTTGTATTTAAGTCAAGTGAAGATTTGGATCGTGTATTAGATATGCCTCATCAAGATAAAAAATGGAAAGCAGAAACAAAACAGCAACCTTTAGGTTTAAAACGTAAGTTTGAAAAAAAAGCCAAGGAGGTGTAGTTATTTATACCATGTTATATAATTAACCAAATGTATATAAAAAACACCTCATAATATATACAGGATATATTCGCCAATATAATATTGAACGGCCTGATCATGATCAATTACAACAACAAGTTAATGCATTTATGCTCAAGTTTACAGCAAGCGAATATGAAAAGGAACGTGAAGCACAAGAGCGCATGAACAAAATGGATGATGATGGATTCACAGTTGTATCACGTGTTAGAAAGGGTATAGCGTCAGCTACTCAACAACAACCTATTGAGCAACCAAAGAAGAAAAAGATGGGTGATCTTAATGATTTCTATCGGTTCCAATTACGTCAACAAAAACAAAATGAATTGCAACAACTTCGAGAACGTTTTGAACAAGATAAACAAAAGATTGAACAACAAAAACAATCTCGAAGATTTAAACCTTATTAATTTATATATATACACACACACATATATTCTCTCCATCTTCCCTGTCCTCTATTTATCTATCCATTGATTTCCATTTCAAGCACTCACATTTTGCATCTTTGTATTTATCACTCCTCAACGCTTTCAAAAAATGACAATAGTAATAACAATATAGCATTATTAAAAAAAGAAATAATATTTATTTAATAAGAATCAAATATTATCTTTTCTTGTTTATTATTATTATTATATAAGAAAAGGATGAAAAAAAAATACAACTTGAAACGAAAGAAGAAAATAAAAAAAGGGGGTGTCTTTAGTATAGGTGTAGGTTTGAAGTGTATAAAAGTGTGTTAACAAGGGACAAAAAAGATAGATAATTTACAAGAAAAAAACAATGTAGTTTAGTGTGTGTAAGTTGTAATAGATGTAATAAGTTATAAGAAGAAGAAAAAGAACAAATATAAGCTCAAAAGTTTAGGGTATATCTCTAATGAGCAAAATATATAGCAAATAATTGTAATAATAATAAGATAATAAAAAAAGGATAGTGATGGGGGTAGATGGTTGTATAAGTGGAACAATGGCAGTCTTTTTTTGTTTTTTGCGTAGATGAATGTGTAAGTTTGAATAATTAGTGATAAATTATAATGATTGAATGAAAAGGGGGCTATTTTTATAGTAAAAGAGTTTGAACATTTTCATGGAGAATACTGTCAGAAACAGAATTCATAACATGCCCCAGTAAGCGGGTATCGGTTGCTACTGTATAATGCACGTAAATTTGTTTTCTTGTGCTACGATTTAACATTTCAAATCGTTTACGGAAATAATCTGCTGCTTGATTATAATCCTTGGACGGACCTAATTATATACATATATATCGATAGATTTATTAATTTATCTCTCTATAGGTCCACAGAAATGATATGAGTATATTAGTATCTCTGTATGTGTATCCTTACCAGTATAGTCTGGAAAATATGCTTTGATAGGTGAAATACGAAGTTTTCGTCTAAATACGTCAACCTTATTCAAAAACAAAATCATTGACGTATTTGTAAACCATTTAGAATTACATATCGAATCAAAAAGCATTAATGCTTCATACATCTATAGATAAAGGTACACAAGGATGTATTAGCTTCCATTTCAGTAATCTGTACCGCATAATGTATATATTCCCGTTGTTATCCCCTTTGTTTCCAGTAACAAAAAAAATATGGTTAATCGAACCTGATTCTAAGATTATCAACAAAAAAAATTGTATTTGGTTAACTAACACTCGACAATAATATATAAATATGAATATATATAAAGAAAAAGAGCTTACAGAATCACGATCTTCGACTAGACAACAGTCATATCCACTGATAGCGACCACAAATAAAACTGAAGCAACGTTTTCAAAACAATGAATCCTAATTATAGTAGAAACAGCAAATGATGGTAATGTTAATGTCAGACCATTCATTTTTTACTTTTCCTCTTTCTATATCCTCTTTAAATTTTTTCCTTCTTTTCGTCCAGTTTTACCATTTCTTTCGTTCACTTCGTTGACCTCCTACGTCGCACATTCGATAAATGATTGGCCCATTACGGAAAGTAGTTTCGACAATACCTATTAATAGGGTTGAATTAAAATTTTATTTTGTGTGCCCTCAAGTATATAGTACGTATATACATATAGCTTCATTTCTTTTTATCACGATATTAAAAATACCAATAATTATAATAAGAAGGGTATAGTTTACCAGTTGTCTTTATCCTGCATTGAATGATATCCTGATCCGTTGGTACATAATCCGGTTGAAATACTCGATCAAGATCGTCATAAAAACTATAATAATAGAAAATAAAAGTATCACACAAACAAGCTTTTTAATTAGCGGAGAAACTTATAAAACCCGAGAATGTGGCCACTTTTCTTTTAACTTACAATTGAACATTATCATTCAGAGCAAAAGTGTGTCCCTTTCTAAAGGCCTCTTGAATTCCATCATCTTGCCATAATGATTTTAATGGATATAAATATTCGCTTGGAAATGGCATACCATGATTCACCATAGGTAACGATTCAAATAATGAAATGTATGCCTAATTTTTTTTAATATGAAAATTGATTAAAATTTTAAAAAAAAAAGTTGCTTAGTTACCATCAAAAAAAGTGGAGTTACTAAAGTGACCAGGGCTCTTTTTTATTTTTATTTTGCTTACCCAATTTGTTTGGTTTTCTAAAGTGTATTGTAATTCATGCATTGATTCCAATAGAGATTGCATAGCTGATAAAATATTACCAAATATCACTAATCGAAATGCTTCTCTTTCCGCTACAGAAAATCCAGATGCGTGAATAAGACGCATTTGTTTCAATACGGTCGATTTACCAGAATCGCCGGCACCTGTTATCGTTATTATTTTATATTTTAAAATAAATAAATAAAGTAATATATGATTGATTAGACAAAAAAGAATAGATGTGTTGTCCACGAGGGTCATATGATACTGGCATGTGTTAATTATTCTCGAGGCTATTCCTATCTTTATATTATTTTTTTGATATTTTACCTAACAGTAAGATTTTGACTTCTCGATTCAATCGCTTTTGATCATTTTTAATTTGTTTGTCAATTGCTTTACTTTTACTAGCACTATGACTATTCCCCATTACTATTATTAATATATTTATATGTATATATATAAATATATATACTATGCTTATTTGGGTTGTACGAAGTTAATATAAAGGAATGGAATGTGAATAAAAAGGAAAAACTGAGGTTTAATAAAAATAAAAATAAAAAAGAAGAGGGGTTTTTTTTAAAAAAAAATGTACAAAAAGAAGAGGTGTTATAAAATCACCAAAACAAAACCGAAAAAAAAGTTGCAATGGAAGGGTGAGATGAAGAAAGTGAAAGAGAAACAAGACGACTGCCCTATTTTCTGAGTGTTTGACAGATGTTTTTTTTTTTTTGGTTAAAAAAAATAAGTTGAGTTGAGAAATAAAAAAAAAAGAGAACCTGTTTTGTTTTTAAGTGTGTGAGAGTTGTATGTGTATGTTGTTTTGTGTTCATATCCATTAATAATCTAAATGGGGTGTCGAGTTTCACAAAAGTAGTAGTGTATTAAACCTCATCATTACACACAATACGTACACAATAATCCACATAAAAAGATTTACATGCATATCACGATCAAGCTTTTATTTTATTTTTCTTTTTGATCTTATCATTGTTATTGTTATTATTTTCATTTCACAAAAGTTTGATATTCTATATTAATATATTGTTCATTTTTCATTTCCAATTACAGATTCATACCGCGTCATCCCTTTGATATGATAATATGTAACAGTCGGCAAGTAAAGGCCAAAAAAAAAAGGAAGGCGCGCTGTTATTAATTTTTTCTATACTTTCCTTTTCAATCGCAACAATCATTCGGCTTTTCCGGTTTCAGATGAGAAAAAAAAGTAACAGAATCTCCCCCACTCATTAATTTAGTATTTTTTATTGTTTCTTGTCAATCATGAAAACATAATTATAAAAAAGGTACACAATGTTAGCTTTTAACAATAACAATTTAATTTGTTTTCTTTTTTACATATACACACTCACTTATTAACCCACATATAATTACATAATAATAAGAAATATAGATTAAAAATATATAAATCCAAAGAAAGCGAGTGATCGATCACCTTGGAAACGTGGCTATATATTTTTTCTTTTTGGTGTCAAAAATAAAATAAAAAAAGAAAGCGGATTAAACAATTCTTTGGTATCACAATGCACTAAAGTAATAAAAAGCACACAAGGCAATTAAAACTGACTTGCAAAATGTTTTCTGTGTTACAATCTTGTTTTTGAACCCTATTCAAAAAGATACTTCTCTTTTTTCTCTATTCATATAAATATACACCGAGTCCCTGGAAAAAATAAAACTACTTTCGTACCTGATTCATATTTTTGCTTCCTTGTTATTATTATAGCTATTACTATAATTGCTATTGTAGCTGTTGTTATTAGTGCGTTCTATTATCATCCAAGTTTTACTTTTACAAACAAGTCTGAGCTATATTCAGATTCAAAACCGCGGCTTTATCTGTTGTATTAATAGTTTATAAGCCAAGTTTTCTTTTACTATCACTATTGTGTCGCCGCACAGACAACAATGACATCCGCTCTATAAAAAATTCGGTCCAGCCCTCAAAACGTGTCGATCAAGGACAACACGTGAGATAATGGTTTTCTATACAATAGTTTTGAAGAATTAGAAAAGGAAGACCGCTTTGTTGACATTTATATAAAGTAAAAAAAAGGTAATTTAATTTTTTTTAATGTTTCAGGTAACAGAATTTTTAGGGGGATATGGGAAAATTGTACACAATAAACAATAAACACAAGGAGTGGATGATGATCGACCATCTTGGTTTTTTCCCCTACTATATATACTATACTTAATAATAGTTACTCCAATGTTGTTGCTCACTGCTGTCAAATAAAACAATAAAGCTTCGTCATCGTTATAACTTGTTTAATTATTCTTACTTTATAATCATCTCTTTATAAAATCCTCTTGTTGTCAACAATAATATACCACACTATTATTTCATAAGGTAATTCATAATATTGAAACAATTTCAAATATTTATATTTTTTGGTTTATTTATTTATACTTACCTGTTACCCACTAATTAATAATAATAAAAGGTAAACAATAAATAAGACTGACCACATGAACCAATTATTATTATTATGCTAAAGTAGCTATATATGTATATGATGTTCATCATTCATCATTCATCATATGTACTCTTATTAGAATGTTGCTACGCAACATAAAAATATCTCACTTGATAATACACAGGAAGATGATGATACTGAAATCACAAGAACATATATCAATGTGGCTACCTAGCAACATCCAGATTTTACTGGACATCGAATTTATAATACTATTATTGGTGTATTAAAATTTAACCGAATTTTTTTTTTAATTGCATGGAGTATGAATGTAATGCAATGCTATTTTGCACATATTTTTTTTCTAACCTTTCTCTCTTTCTCTTTTTTACTTCTTTTTATAACCTTTTTCTTTTTTTTTTTTTGAATAAAAAGGTAAATTTCAACATTTCTTGGTCAACAATTAATTTATTGTACTGAAAAAAAAAAAGAAAACTCATTGGGACCTTTTTCTTCTCCACTCATTCTCAACGGCCGAAAAAAAAGGGGTGTGGAACCAGAAAAAGGAAAAGTGTGTATATGAGTTGTTGTGTGTATTACCATTTTATTACACAACCACAATATGTTCCGCCATCAACTTTCGAGATTGACATCTTATACATTTAAATATACTGGCATGGGTGGAACAACATCTCAGCAAGAACAAGATACTTTACCTTCACAGCAATTAATTGAATACTGGGTGGCGGAAGCACAACGTGGTTTGGTATGTTAATGGCTTTGCACGTGTATTTTGTTTTCTTTTGTAACTTCCGATATATACCATATCACACCTCTCTCTTTCTTTCTACGCTCTTTCTTTCTTTCTCCTCTCCTCCCCCCTCTTTTTTTTGTTTAAAACCATAAAAAAAGCAAAAAGTTAATTTTCTTCTCCTTTTTTCTACTTGGTTTCTATCTTTTCTGTCTCCCTTTTTCTTGCTCCCCAAACAACAACAACAATAACATTTATTATATAGGATGCACTCCTCAATGATCAATTCGATCAAGCCGAAGCAATTCTTTCTCAACATGCTTCTATTTCTCCATTTCATGCGGTTGCTTATGCATTAATGGCGTATGTAGAAGCTATGCTTGCCTTTGATATCGAAAAAATTCGAATTGCTTCTGCAAGAATTGTTGCAGCTGAAGATTTAGCACGACAATATGGTCGACGTGTAAGAAAACGAGGTTGGAATGGTAACGCCACCATTCCATTGACAACTACTACTACTACTACAACTACAACTAGTACAACTAGTACAACAAGTGCGACAAGTACTCCTTCTCTTTCCCCTGAAGAAGATAATGATGAACAAATATCAATTACATTCAATGACGATGAAAGTAATACTCGAAAATCACGTAAAAATAATCAGACAATTGATTTTATCGATTTATCTACGACAACAGCAAGTAGTAGTAGCAGTAGTAGTAGCAGTACGAGTAGTAGTAGTTGTGATAGTAATAGTAGTAATGTTGGGAATAAAAGTAATGCTTCTTCCTCTTCAATAAACTCCGTCATGACAGCACCTGAAGAGCAGGATCAAGAAGTACCACTTGAACAACAACGACAACAACCTACAACAGAAACAAAGACAACAAAAGATATGAGAAAGATGTTTGATCTTCAATGTGAATTACTGGAAATCAACTGTATATTAATGGGTGCAACTACACAATTCATGGGAAATAGTTGGCTCGAATATATGAAAGCTACATATCGACTCCGCAAATCCTATAAAATGTATGAACACATGTTTACCAATTTAACTGGACAAAAACCAAGTGATTTTGCTACTGTATTAAAAAAACAAAATGGTAGACGGAAACAGCAACAAGAATCAGAAAAAGAAGAATCTAAAGCACCTTTAGCATCGGCAAAAGCAACAACAACAAGACAGTTTATGAAGCATTCATCTTTTTCTACAGGAACAACATCATCGACAAAAAAGAATGAGAAACGATTTAGTTTATTTGGTTTACCAACAGCTGCTGGCAACTTACGTCGTAAACCAAGTAGTATCCGTTCCTGGAATTCATCAAGACGATCTTCATCATCTTCATCATGCATTTATAATAATAATAATAATAATAATACTGAAAGTAGTGAGGATAATGATAAACACAAACAACAACAGGAAGATGGAAAACAGAAAAATGATAGTACAGTAGAAAGTGGAGTACTTTTTGGCATTGGTTTATTTACTTTAATCTTTTCTTTATTGCCACCAAAAGGTATCGTATTACAAAAAAAAAGAGATAGAACAAAGAGATAATGTATGTTTATAAAAAGTAAATACATCTATTAACATATATGTTCGTAAAAATTATCTTATAGTCAACAAAATACTCAATACACTTGGTTTCCATTCATCACGACCTTTTGCTTTACATGTTCTTCAAAAATCATATCAAAGCAATGGACTTTATTCTGGTTTAAGCGCATTAACTTTACTAGTTTATTTCACCAATCTTTCTTTATTTATTCATCCACGGTTATTACCTAATTCCATGACTCCAGAAATAGCACGTACTATGTTAAATCATATGAAGATAAAGTATCCAAATAGCAAAATTTGGGAACTGTTAGAAGGAAAATTATGTAAAATGGAAGGAAAACCAAGAAAAGGAGTTGAAATATTACGTGATGCAAGACGTAGACATAGTATCTATCGAGTCGATCTTGGTGGTGGTACAAAGAAATGGGTTAATCTTGAAACTACCGATCATGAACATCAAACAGAAGAAACAAAAAGGAATCGATTGGTTATAAGTGAATTGGCTCAGTTACAAGGTTTAGCTATTTATGAAATGGGATGGTAAGCAAAAGAAAAAGAACTTATTTTTTCAATATATTTAAAGAAAAAAGTTTTATTAAAATGTAATTTATATTGGGTGGGGAAAATAATTATGATATTTAAGGGCACAAGTATTCCTTGGTGATTATTTCCAAGCATCTGAAACGTTTTTCCGACTAGAAAGTATGAATAACTGGTCCCGTGCGTTTTATCATTATATTGCAACATGTTGTATGTTTGCTGATGAACAATATGATAAGGCTGGTATGGAATTTCAACAAATTCCCAATATTTTGGAACGTAAACGACAATTAGGAGGTCGCCTTTTACCCAACGAAATGTTTGCAGAACGTAAAATTAAACGATGGAAAGAAAAAGCACATACATTATTGTCCCAAGGGAATTATGTACCTCCTCATTTAAAATGGATGCCTGCTGCTGCAACAACAACAACTGCAGCCTCTCAGCAATCACCACAACAACGACAACAGATTCATATGCAAGAACGCTATTTGTTATTAGATGGGGAATTATTGAAACAAGTAGTCACTGTAAATCCATTATGGGAACTCACTTATCTTTGGAATGGAATTCCCCAATTATCCAAGGAAATGCTTAATACAATGAAAGAACAGCTACAATCTGCTATCAATGAACAAGAAAACCAGCAGCAGCAACAACAACAACAAGAAATGGAAAATGGGCGACGTCAATATCAATCATCTGATCTGGCTATTTTACAACTCATTCTTGGCGCTGTATTACGTGAACAAGGAGAATTTGCTATGGCTGAAAAGTATTTCCAATCGACCATTGTGATGGATTCTCAAATACATGAGGATCGTTGGGTAGTACCTTATGCCATGTATGAATTAGCAGTATTAAGCTGTTTCCGGATACAACAAAGCACAAATACGGATCTGCAACATCTTATACCCGAAATTCGGAGCTTAATTAAACAGGCTGAACAATATTTCCAGCATGCACGCCGTAATGGGAATCAACCTAATAATGATTCTGACAATGATGAGGATGATAATGATGATCAGACCACAATCCCGAATAACAATGATAATAGTAATACCAACAATAGTAACAATAATACTGATTCATCATCATCGGCTGCAGATGAAGGAGATCATCATGACTGGGACAGTCGATTACATATTCGTTGTCAACTTTTAATGGAGAAAGTGGATGAGTTATCTTTATGTGACTAATTTAATAATACTTGCTCTCTTTCTCTCTCTTTACACACATTTATATCACTTATACATATATATACAATTTAAAAACATTATATCACTCATAACCAATATATAAACATAATTAATTATATATCTAACTTTTCTTTTTGTATTATGCATAGATTAATATGTATACCAAAACATATCTCTATTATTCCTCCTCCTCCTATTCTCAAACACCTTTGCTTTTCTTTTTAGGTCCGTCTCCCTTATTCTTTTAATTATAATTATAACATGACATTAATTGTAGCATTATTATTTTTTATTCGTAAAAATCTTAAATAAATAAAGAGTCAATCATTAATAATATGTACATTATCAGTGTATCATCCATTGATGTATATAATTCGGGATGAGTAAATTACCTCAGTCTGGGAAAGATTTATGCCGATTTCCTGTGCAGCGTGAGACGTTTTCGTGGTATACAATCACCCACTCTACCACCAAACTCCCATACATAAAAAAAAGTGTTCTTACGTAATATATAGATTTGACAAGTGAAAAAAAAGATATCAATTTTTAATTTCCTTTCTTTCTTTTTTACTTTTTTTTATTATTATTCATCTTCCACTTTTCCATTATCAATCACATATCACATAATATATCAAAAAAAAATAAGATGGTCAAGAAACCTACTAACAAAGTATACGTTGTCGGTGTCGGTATGTCTAAATTCATCAAACCTCGTGGACAAATTGATTATCCAGGTAAAATAATAACAGTAATAATAATCGAGATATCAATAAAGTACAAGTTCTTATTATAATTATTATTATTTATAGAGTTTGGACTTGAAGCAGCTGTCAAAGCATTAAACGATGCAAAATTATCCTATGATCAAATTGAATTCGCAGCTTGTGGTTTTTGTTATGGCGATAGTACGAGTGGGCAACGTGTTCTTTATCAACTTGGTATGACACAAATTCCCGTCATTAATGTAAATAACAACTGTTCCACTGGTTCAACTGCTTTACTTCAAGCTCGTAATGCTGTTGCTTCTGGTATGGTTGATTGTGCTATGGCTTTAGGATTCGAACGTATGCAACGTGGTTCATTAAAATCCAATTGGAGTGACCGTACTCCCCCACTTGGTAAAGATGATATTCAGTTTTTTTGTTCTTTTTTTTTTAGTATAGACCCTTATATAGTACTATATATATTCTAGATCATGTTCATAGTCTAGCTATTACAAACTCTGAAAATGGTGCCAAAGCACCTCGCGCACCATTAATATTTGGTGAAGCTGGTGTCGAATACATGCGTCGTTATGGTGCAACGGAAGATCATTTAGCAAAGATTGCTGAAAAAAATCATCGTCATAGTTCCAAAAATCCTTATTCACAATTCCGTGATATCTATACTTTGGATCAAATCAAACAATCGCCTACTATTTATGGTCCTTTGACCAAACTTCAATGTTGTCCTACTTCTGATGGTGCTGGTTGTTCCATTGTGGCTTCTGAAGAATTTGTTTTGAAGCATGGTCTTTTGGATCAAGCTGTTGAGATTTGTGCTCAAGTTATGGCTACTGATTCTCCTAAAATGTTATCAACGGATCCAATTGAATGGGTTGGAACCGACATGACACGTCGAGCTGCTGGTGCTGCTTATCACCAAGCAGGTATTACTGCCAATGACGTTCAAGTTGTTGAATTACATGATTGTTTTTCTGCTAATGAATTGGTTACTTATGATGCACTTGGTTTAACACCTAAAGGACAAGCTCACAAGTTGATTGATACTGGTGATAATACCTATGGTGGTAAATATGTTATAAATCCTTCAGGTGGTTTGATTTCTAAAGGTCATCCATTAGGTGCTACTGGTTTAGCTCAATGTACTGAACTAACTTGGCAATTACGTCGATGGGCTGGTGATCGACAAGTTGATAATGTCAAATATGCTCTTCAGCATAATGTTGGACTTGGTGGTGCTGTTGTTGTCACAATTTATAAAAAAGCAACTAATAATTTTACTCAACCTCAAGTTGGTTATAATCCTGCTGTAGAAGCTCGCTCTATTAACAAACAAGACTTTGCAAAAGCTGCTTCAAAAAAGACAAATCAAGCTGAATATTTACAAGTGGAAGCCAAATTATAAATATACTGTTTCTTTTCCATTATTTTTAAAACCTAATCACAGTCAGTAGTGTCCTTTATAATATATTTCCTATAAAAGAATGTGTCATGTTCATACATTACGTACCTATCACATGTATTTTTTTTTATCTACTGCAAAACACCATCTAAATCAATAAATCAAACAATAATTCACTTATTTTTTTTTTCGTTCGCTCAATCAGTAACATTATATGCATATTTGTATTATTTACGTACAACTCGACTTTGATGAAATTAACTAGATAACAAAAAGCATTATCTACAACAGAATAAATTTTGTTCATTTTCTTATTCTATATACAATATACGTAAGAGCTACTTAAAAAGTGATAATACACTATACCTATAATTTTTATAGTGTGCAGCATATTCCATGTTTTATACATCATCTGCATAAATGAGTCTAATTTTTTTATTTCTCTCTCACCTCCCCACTTTCTCTCTTTTAATTTTTATCTTTATAAACATAGAAACATATTACCTTGTATGAATACTCACCCCCCCCCCAAAAAAAAAGGAAATGAATATATAGAATATATAATAATGTTAATCCGTTCACTTTATTACTCGCAAAACTCTGCGTAATTCAAGATGAGTAAAAGCTCTTTGCCTGGGAAAGAATATTGTGTAGCGTGGGATGTTTTTATTTTTGGTAAAAAAATTCTTGTGTACAAAATAATGCATACAATTTTTTTTTTTTTTGAAAAAAAAAGTGAGAACCAGTTTTTATTTTACTTTTTACTCCTTTTCTCTGTACTCATCCACTTTATTATTATCCATAACAACAGACACATAAAAAAAAATGGTCAAAAAACCTACTAACAAAGTATATGTCATTGGTGTTGGTATGTCCAAATTCATTAAACCTCGTGGACAAGTTGATTATCCAGGTAATATTAATAATAATAAAAATAACCTTTCGTTTTTTTTTCGTGGTGCCTGTAAGGCTCTATAGTATGATTTCCAAATACCGAAAAATAATATAACCTAAATTTTATAATTATTATTCATAGAATTTGGACTTGAAGCAGCTATCAAAGCATTAAACGATGCAAAATTATCCTATGATCAAATTGAATTCGCAGCTTGTGGTTTTTGTTATGGCGATAGTACGAGTGGGCAACGTGTTCTTTATCAACTTGGTATGACACAAATTCCCGTCATTAATGTAAATAACAACTGTTCCACTGGTTCAACTGCTTTACTTCAAGCTCGTAATGCTGTTGCTTCTGGTATGGTTGATTGTGCTATGGCTTTAGGATTTGAACGTATGCAACGTGGTTCATTAAAATCCAATTGGAGCGATCGTACACCACCCATGGGTAAGATTAATGCTATTCTTCTTTAATAATCTAATACCAATTATAAAATCCTTTTCTAAATAGCACTATTATTATTATTATTATTTTAGACCATGTACATAACTTGATGAATGAACAAATCCAATACAAGGGTAACGCTCCCCGTGCCCCGCAAATATTTGGTAATGCTGGTGTCGAATACATGCGTCGTTATGGTGCAACGGAAGATCACTTAGCAAAGATTGCTGAAAAAAATCATCGTCATAGTTCCAAAAATCCTTATTCACAATTCCGTGACATCTATACTTTGGATCAAATCAAGCAATCACCTACTATTTATGGACCTTTGACCAAACTTCAATGTTGTCCTACTTCTGATGGTGCTGGTTGTTCCATTGTGGCTTCTGAAGAATTTGTTTTGAAGCATGGTCTTTTGGATCAAGCTGTTGAGATTTGTGCTCAAGTTATGGCTACTGATTCTCCAAAAATGTTATCAACGGATCCTATCGAATGGTGTGGTGCTGACATGACACGTCGAGCTGCTAATACTGCTTACGAACAAGCAGGTATCACTTCCAATGATGTTCAAGTTGTTGAATTACATGATTGTTTTTCTGCTAATGAATTGGTTACTTATGATGCACTTGGTTTAACACCTAAAGGACAAGCTCACAAGTTGATTGATACTGGTGATAATACCTATGGTGGTAAATATGTTATAAATCCTTCAGGTGGTTTGATTTCTAAAGGTCATCCATTAGGTGCTACTGGTTTAGCTCAATGTACCGAACTAACTTGGCAATTACGTCGATGGGCTGGTGATCGACAAGTTGATAATGTCAAATATGCTCTTCAGCATAATGTTGGACTTGGTGGTGCTGTTGTTGTCACAATTTATAAAAAAGCAACTAATAATTTTACTCAACCTCATGTCGGATATAATCCTGCTGTAGAAGCTCGTTCTATCAATAAGCAAGACTTTGCAAATGCTGCTGCAAAAAAGGCAAACCAAGCTGAATATTTACAAGTGGAAGCCAAATTGTAAAACTCTATTCATCTTTTAATATTTTTATTGATATGCTATGACGCCACATAAGATCCTTCAACCCACGACTTAACTCTTTAACAATATACGTTATCAAAATAAATATACTTCTGTCCAAAAAAAAAATGCTAATGAATAACTTCTCTATTATTAATAATTTATGCAATAATTATAATAATGATTAGCCATCCAAACAACGCCCAACAACAAATCCAAATTAGGTATAAACTTGTGGTCCGGGCAATAATAATAATAATATTCTAATTATTTGTTGTTTACATGTGTTCTCTACTCTCTATACTCTCTCTCTCTCTCGTGTCTTTTTTTTTATACTCTTTTTCTTATTTTTTCCCCCAAACTTTTATTTTTCTTATTATAAAAATGTTTCAATTTAAAAAATTCTTTCAATCTAACAAGGATGACACAACAACGATAACAAAAGAAGAAAAAAGACGACATTCGTTTTTTTTAGGATCGATCAATAATAATTCACTTTCCAATTTGATTAGAAATCGAAAAAGTATGGTTTTAGAACATCAACAATCAAATAAAAGAAGAGTTGAATTATTTCAACCAGAAGACGATAATGATTTAATAACGGAATCGAGTTGTTCATCGAGTATAAGAACAACACCTTTTAGTGTTCACACAGCAACGTCAGGAGGATCTGCTGGTTCTACTTCCGTTGTACACCGAAAGCGGAGTAATAGGAGTAACAGTTATAATAGACAAAGATCTTTTCATGCCGACATTAGTGATAGTGATGATAATATTGATGATGATATTGATTATCACAACAATAACAACAACAACAACAATAATAATAATACACAAGAAAGCAAACAATTCATTGATCATGCAACAAGTAAAAAAAATTCATCGGATCAATATTTACAACTTGGAATGCAATTCCATGAAAAAGGAGAGTTAGAAAAAGCAACATATTATTGGCGTTTATCGGCTGAGACGGAATCACCGCTGGGTCTATTCTTTTTTGGTGTGGCATTACGACATGGATGGGTAACTATTAATAGGAGTTATTTATTTTTTGGGTATCTCAACTTTTTTATATAAAGTTATTTATCAACTATAATGATCTATTATTCTTATTATCATAATAGGGATGTAAAAAGAACCCTACAATGGCTGTAAGACATCTTCAAAAAGCTGCCGAATGTGCTGTCTATGATTTACAAACTGGAATAGCCAAGTCAACTACAGTTGCAAAATCTGAATTAGTATTAGCAATATATGAATTGGGAACTTCTTTTCGACATGCATGGGGTGTAAGTTATATATATATATCTTACCTATATAATTTTTAGTATGGAATAAAAGCTCACTATTTTATGTGTATTTTACGTAGGTTCCAAGAAATCTTGTAATAGCATCTTATTATTTTGAAATAGCAGCAAATCTTGGTGATCCAGATGCACAAAATGATTTAGCATTTTGTTATTTACATGGTCATGGAGTAAAAAAAGATCTGTATAAATCGGCAATGTATTATCGTCTAGCTGCAAAACAAGGACAAGGAATTTGTGGTAATTCTTGGATATGGAAAGATAAATATAATATTGTTGAGCAAGAAGATTGGAATGGTAATAGTAATAGTAATAGTAATAGTAGTAGTAGTAATAGTATTATTTATTGTAGTAATCCTATTGATACTACAAGTATTATTGCTATTAATGATATGAAAAAAAAAGGAAAAGAAAAAGAAAAATAGTTTTCTTGTTCTTAACGTTTGTAAATAGCTTTTTCTCATTGTATATTTCTATACACACACATATACACACACACAATATATATCCCATTTTATACGTTATTATAGTTTTAGTTGTATTATCTATATTATCCCTATTATTATCCCTATTATCATTTTATTATAATTATTAAATTTGTTTCTGTCAATGCATAATATTATATATTCTTAATTATAGATAATCACGTGTAAATAATTACGTACTTAACAAAAGATATTTATTAGTATTATAACATAACAAAATAATAATAACAAATAAAATAGCCTTAACAATAATAATATTAACTCACATGAGGAATTCTTTCCCCAATTAATAATGTTATAACTTAAATAATAAATAACTCACACTCTCCCCCCCCAAAAAAAACTGACACAAACAAATAAGAACCAGAAAAAAAAAAAAGTCAGCGCTGACTTTTGTTTTTGGCAACAAAAACTTCCTAACCTAAAAAAACTACCCCTCTTTTTCTTTTTTTAACTTTTATTTTTATTTTTGTCATGACAGTATATATTTCAAGGAAACCTGAACCTTATATTAAAACTACTTGTACTGAATGTAAAAAAGAACTAGAGTTTCTTCCAGAAAAAAGTGCTTCTGGTCAAAAAATTCAAGTAAAATGTTGGTCTTGTGATAAAACTGTTGAATATGAACTTAACGCTTCGGGAACAGATCTTAAAAGTAATAATACAAAGACAAGTAAATCAAAGTATCGACGTAATCGAGGATCAGGTAAAGTTTGGAATATATATATAATCAAAGAGAGAAAAGTCGAGAGAGAAAAAAAAGAGGAAGGAAAGGTTAATTGTTAATGAGGTTGCATGTTAACGTGTGTAAAGAAAGAGAGAGAGAGAGAAATGAGAGAGGATAGTACCAATTGTAATTCTCTTGGCATTTTTTTTTCTATATCAAGTGTTGAATTCCTTCAATTGATTCAAATCATTTGAATTGCCATTAACCTTTTTTTTATAATTATGTAGACGAGAACCCATTATCGACCGAGTATTATGATTTATTAAGTGTAAAACCAACAGCTACACAAGATGAAATTAAAAAGGCCTATCGTAAAATGGCTATCAAATACCATCCTGACAAAAATCCAGATGATCCAACAGCCGAGGATAAGGTATATATTATATGGTTTATATATATATATGTGTGTGTGTGTGTAGAAAAGAAATACGCACCAGAGAGACACAGAGATAACTTACACTGAAAAATGATTTAATTTAGTTTAAAAAAATATCTGAAGCATATCAAGTCTTGTCAGATCCAAAATTGAGAAAGAGATATAATGAAATTGGTGAAGAAAATGGACTTAAACCGGATGGCGGATTTGTAGATCCGGAAGAATTCTTTAGACAATCTTTTGGTGGTGAACGATTTGTGGATATTATTGGTGAAATCTCTATTGGACGAGATATGCGGGAAGCTTTGGAAACAGCTGATGCCGAAAACAGTGAAAATGAACAAAACTTAACACCAGAAGAAAAAGCAGAAAAAGAAGCTCAAAAGGAAAAGGCAGAACAGGAACGAGCAGAAACAAGAGAGAAAAGAGTGGATACCTTGGTTACGAAATTAATCAACAAATTAAGTTTGTATACAGAATTAAATGATACCTCACCTACATCCATTGCTGCTTTTACAAATATTATTCAAATTGAAGCTGAAGATTTGAAACATGAAAATTATGGTTTGGAATTATTACATGCTATTGGTGGTACTTATACTATGAAGGCAAATCAATATCTTGGCAAAAATGTCGCGTTTGGTCTTGGTGGCATGTTCCATAGTGTTCGTGAAAAAGGTTACATCTTTAGTGAAACTGTTGGTACTTTAAGAATGGCATTGGATTTACAATCAAGCTTTAGTGAACTTGCTAAAGCAGATGAAAAGGGTTTGACGGATGAGCAACGTAGTAAATTAGAAGAAGAAGCTGCACAAAAGGTAACCTAATAATCAAATACGTAATTTTTATTTTTCCATATCAGATAAATAACTTATCATTCTTTTTTAATTCCAAATAACAGGGTTTACAAGCCATTTGGCGAGGTTCTAAACTTGAAGTAGAAAGTGTACTTCGAGATGTTTGTGACAAGGTATTAGAAGATGAAAATGCAACAAAAGAAACAAGAAAACAACGTGCTATTGCACTCAGAATTATTGGCAATGTATATACTAAAGTACAACCTGATACTTCTCCTAATGATATCCCAATGAATCCAGAAATTCGTACATCTTCGTCATCTAACAATGCTGCATAAACTCCCTCCCGTCCACTCCTTTTTTTTGTATCTTCATGAAATCTTTATAATATAAAAGAAAGATAATAGATTCCCTTTTATCTGTTATTCTTTTTACACACACACACAAAATATAATAATAACTTACAACTGTATGTAGTTTATAATAATATACATTATCATTCTTATTTTTATACATATTTACAAAACATCAAAAATAAATGTAATATTTTATATGTAACACTGTATATGTAAGTTGGTATATAAAAGTATTACTGTGTATAGGATATATACAAATATCCCACATTACACACGCATCAATTATATCAGTCAATCAAGTTTATAGTATACATTGTTTGGATCTCATAGATTCTCTTCTATAATCTAGCGTCTGTTAAAGACCCATCGGTTGGGACGGCTCAAAAAGGAATGATGTAGAAAAAAACTCACCGTGTTATAGGGACAAAGAAAAGGTTTTGGAAAGGGGGGACGTTCATAAGGAGTTTTTGGTGTTCAAACTAATTTCTATATAGTGAAGGGAGTGGATAACGTGTGAGTAGGAATTGAAAAGAGAAATGAAAATAGATTCGAATGTCGTGATTATATTGTTCCTTCGTTAGCTGATCAAGATGCCCCTTTGTGTTGACATGCATAATTATAGATTGGAGAAGTTGTTAGTTCTCTATAATTCCAATAAATTGGAACCCGACGTCATTTCAGAAACCGACATTCGAGTTATGCAGGAAATAGAAAATCACTGCGAAACCACTAGCTTTATCCATCTGGTTTTTTATTCGGTTTATGGCTAGAAAAAGCACTGTCCATATCTTTACTAAACATAATGCAAGTTCATTTTCATCGGCGGCTTTCAATTGTGGTCGAATAGATAAATGCCGTTCCACACGCATGTATTGATTTCGTGTGAGATTTTTTTCTTTTATCCTTCCCACATCTTCTCTTTCGTCTTACTCTTTCTAGACCCGCTGTTAAAAACCTTGCGATAGTATTGTCATATTCCGTGGATTTTAGTATACGAGAGACGACAGCCTGGACATCGAAATCGATCGTCCATACTTTCTACAAAATCGGAAGTGAAGTCAGTTTTATTAAGATTGAAGATTCTTTTATTCAGTTATATTTATTAATCTTTTTTTTAGCTGTTACCTTGTTTATCACTCCCATCAATATGTTGATCAATGTCTTCAACATTATGATGTGGCTCCTCTAGTGCATCCTGGACACTACTATTAAGTAACAATTAGGCAAACAGTTATATAATGAGAATAATTTTTTTTACCTTTCATCGTCCAGTTTTCTCGTGGTACAAGCGCAAACCATTTGACAAAGGACATGTGATCACAGACTATGGAATAATTTACAATAGACCACTTGATTTTTATGCTGCGTTAAATGGTGCTTCTAAAATGTTCATCCGTTTGACGCTTAAGAGCAAGTGCAGTAAGGGTTGTCACTTTACAACCAAGCTTTTGCAGCGAATTGATATGACGATGGTTGTAACGTGAACTCTGAAGTTAAAATCATGAACATAAAGCTGTAAAGTTACAACTATCATTTCTTTGATTTTTATCAAACCACGACATATGGGCTTTCCTCTGATTCATTTGTTATGTCAATAATCGAGTTCCTGCTAAGTGTACTAAAATAGCAATTTTTTGAGGTCTTTGGAATAATTTAAACACTTTTTTTTAAAGATGTTCTTAAAGAACAATCCATGCTCTATATCATGAATCCATCTGCTTTCTCCTATAAATCAAATCTATCATGTTAAAAAGAATAAGGCTGGTAAAACATTCGATAAAACAATCATTATAAGTGTAGCTATAAAATCCACTTTGTAGATTTTCTTGTTTTAAGGTATTCCTTCGAAATTACAGGTGGATGAAACACGAAACTCAGCATTATGCAGCCATAATAATACAGTTACAGTAGACAAACATAAGAATATGTGCAAGTTAAAAAACAAAGAAATTAGTACTAAAAATAGTTAGAGAACCTTAATTTACTAGCTGGTATTCATATATTTAACTTATGTGGTATATAAATATGGTGGTTTTATAGTCATCTGTATTGGATACTGTAGCCAATGAAAATAAAATGGCGCAAAAAGATAATAGGATATATAATTTGAAAGATCATGTTATGGTTTGATAGTGAAAAAGTATATAGATTCTTATTCCCATTACGTACTCTTATTATACTTTATTTCTACCTACAGACAAAAAAAACTGCCGAATTGGAGGTGATAATCAAGTTTAATCATTTGGTTATAGTGAAATTGAGTTCAGTTCTAAAGAAGAACGGGAAATCGAAGCGATGGATGATGTGCTCAAAACAGCTGATTCTAATTATATTGTAATGACCGAATATCAAAAGTGGAACAAGAACACATCACCTTTTCAGCTATTTAAATATAGTACTGAATGTGCTTGATAAAAACAACATGCGGGGAACAGTTTTTTTCTGTAATGGATAATGCTAAAATACTGTACATCATTCAATTCTAGTACACCAAGTAATTGAAAAGGTAAAGAATATCAACTTTTATACTTTCTATCTTAATCACCATTTTCAAACTCTATTAAATTGTTCTGGTCAATACAAAACGTTGGCGCGCAATGTGGACTCTAAACCAACAATGATATATTGACACCACGTATTATTGAATCCATCAAACAAGTAACTTATAAAGGGTAAATATTGTATCTTGGTTAAAGAATTGGTCAACAAACCAATAAGCTTGTATACAGACCTCACCTGCATTCATTGCTGCCTTTACAAAATATAGTGAACTTGCTAAAACGGATGAACAGGGTTTGATGGATGAACAACGTAGTAAATTAGAAGAATCTGCACAGAAGGTAACGTAATAATCAAATGATTTTTACTTTTTTATATGTATTAAATAATAACTTATCATTCTTTTTTTTCGAATAGCAGGGTAAGCTATTTGGAGAGGTTTCAAACTTGAAGCAGAAAGTGTACTTCGAGATATTTGTGATAAGTGATTAGAGGATGAAAATGCGACAAGAGAAACGCAAAAACAACGTGCTATTGGACTCAGAATTATTGGCAATGTATATGCCAAAGTACGGCTTGATACTTCCTCCAATGATACCCCTATGAATCAATTAACAACGATACATAAATTCCATTCTCTATCTTCATCCAATCCTTATTTTGTTTTATAATAATGTAAAATAATAATAATAGATTTTATTCTATCTTTTGTTTTTTTTACACACACGCACATAATAAATATAATAATACTACTGTAAATGTAACTTATAATAATATATGTTATCATTCTTATTTTTCTAACATGTAATATTTTTTATATGTAACACGGTATGTGAGCTGTTATATAAAAAAAAGTCTCGATGGAAGGTTAGTATTATATAGAATACATATATACAAGTATCACACACTACGTACACATTATACACACACACAGACAGATAGCACAATACACATATGCTTTAAGAAGTGTAAGAGTGTTAAAATCATTTTTGGCTGTGCTCACGCCACACGTCCTTATTGGATATGTTTCGCGGGATATAGAATAAAATAGTATTAATAAAAACCATCAACCACTTTTCCAAGTTTTTGCTTTTTTTCCCCCTTCCATCCTCTCTCTCAATTCACAATCCCTCCCCTTGTTTTCCTCTCTCTCTTTTTCACACACACACATATATCCATTGATCCTACACTATTTTTTGTAGTTGTTTTACATTTTAATATATATCTTCTTTTAAAATAGAAAAAGCATTTCAGGGTGACACACGCATATACACATATACACATCATTTTATCGGCCAATGAATATAACACTGCAAAAAAAGTTTATATTATATAACGAGTCAAAAAAAAAACCAAGTTTTATATATATGTATATATTTTCCTCTCCGCTACCCCCTTGTTGTTAAGGTAACTCTTTTCCTTTGTCACTTTGATCTTATATATTACCCCCAGAATGATTGGATGGGCCCGGATTATCTTTGTATGACGTTTACATTTGGAAAAAAAAACAGAGAGAGGAGGAAAAGGAGATGGTAGGGTGGCACCCATGTTTTAGAGCATATATCCAGGTTTATGTGTCACCCGGAAAAAAAAAAGATGATTTAAAGTTTTATACATTTACGAAAAGGTAAACTATTTTATTATTATATATAAAGAAAAATATATATACGGATGGACCAGCCGACCAGGCAACAGAAAAAAAGGGGGAATTATTGGATTCAACTAAGCCAGAAGGAATGACAAGAGAGGAGAGAGTGGCAGCAGCAACAACGTGCCGGCCACCCAGCGGCCGGGGGGGGGATGGCAGGTAACTCGCTATAAATATATTGTATTAACAAAAGAAAATTTCATACTTGTCAGTTTATCTTTAATTTTTTTTTACTGCAAAAAAAAAAGAAAAACAAATAATAGAAAAAGAACGAGACACGATAGAATATTTACCTACCACCACGCGCCCGCCGCCGCTTCTCCAACTCAATGGGTTATAACAATACCAAGAGGAAGCTAGATAAACCCGCCGAGGACGATAATCCAGTGTCGACGAAAAGAAACGTGCCCAAAAGAGAAAGAAGAGGAAGAGGAAAAGAGGATTATTTTTGGCTTCTCAAAACCCACCAAAAACGAAAGACAGTAAACGCGACGACGACGACGAGGATCTGCTGGTGCTGCCGTCGTCTATATAAATAGGTCCATTCCAAGGTCCACCTAACCCTTCCCGCCTTTCTTTCCCCCCAACACCAACTGCTTGCTACTGCTACCGATGTTGCAACGACAAACACGGTAGCGACTACGTCAGGAAAGAGCAGCGCGAACTCGAAAACGAAAAAAAAAAAAAAGAAAAAGAAAAAGGAGAAAAAGGAGAAGAGAGAGAGAGAGGAAGGAGACGGAACGACAAACACGACCGAAAACCCAGAACTTATTACGACCTATTGATGATTAAAGGAAAGAAGAAAATATTTTTTTAAACAAAAAAAGAAAAAAGTGAGTATAGTGATACCGGTAAAGTACTATTGTTATACTATTGTTATATTACAAGATGTTTGTATGGATATAAAATATGTGTGTAGGTGAATGGGTTGTGCTGTATTATGTATGTGTGTACCTGAAAGTGATCGCGATTTACCAAGAGGGTAACAGGTACTTCTTGTTACTCCACCGTCAACCGAAGAAAAAAAGTTAAAAAAAGGGATTCATACTATGTGTGATACTACAGGGTTTTTCCATGGGTTAAACAACATGTGGAGAGAGATTATTTTGAGGAGAGAAAGAAAGAGAAAGAGTTGGGGGGGAAATAAAATAAGCAGTGATAGTCAGGTTAGTAAGAGGTCACTTTTATGGAAAAGTTAAAAAGGAATTGAAAAAAAAGAGAGGATTTGTTGAATTGGAACGAGGAAAAATAAACCTTTTGTAGATATTGTGTTGGTATATTATAACTTATCGAAATAAAAAGTCTTGTAGTACGGTTGTGTTCCCTTGACTTTGGATGATTGGAGATATCTGATGCGTGGCCATTTCTGTGACTATTACATTGAGTTTCCGATTGTTTTTAAACTTGCTGCGTTATTCATTATACATATACACTTTTCTATGTTTGAACGGAAGCCGAGAAAAGGCAAAGGAAAAAGGAAGCAAAAGGAAAAGGAAAAAAGAAAGGGCAATAACCAAGTGTTTTCATTTATGTTGTTGTTTTTATATATTTTATGCAGAAACAAAAAAGGATGACGGGTGGGAAGAACAGACAGCATTTGGGGATAATTGTTATAGTTATCATCAACATCTATCTTTTTTTAATCAAAAGTGCGCCACATACTAAAATATTTAAGAAAACAAGATTTATAGTCATAGTAAGTAGGTGGATGTCTCGTGTATCTGTTGACTCGATAGTAAAAAAGACGGATATCATGAAAGTTTTAGTAAAAACCAAAAGTATACAGGTTTATGAGTATTTTAATTTTTCGCCACACGTACAATATACAAACCAGCTTTTTATTACTAATTGTTTAAATCCGCGGTTTTTTTCTTCTTTTTAAGGATTGGCTCGTGAACAATTTTTAGTGTATATTAAAATTAAGAACTGACAAGTGGAATTTCATGAAACTTTTTTCAACGTAAATAAACATAGATACACCGTTACGATACCTTCCTAGCTACACACCTACATATATATATATATATATGTGTGTGTGTGTTTGATTTTGGGATGAAACCTCCACAAAGGTGTAATGATCACTATGACAACCAAGCTGATGTACTGGACAACGCGAGTCTTTAGTATCACCATAAATTTTCAGCTAATAATAGTCTGATGTACAACAAAGTCAATACAGGTTGTCAAACATGTTGATGTGTTAATTACATAATTGGGCACTGATTGGAAAAAAACAGAGGATATTTAGAATGAAGAGAAAAAAGAGTAGCACCCCACTTATAACTACATAAATATAATAAAAATAAAAGGAAGCATGCTTACACCAAAAATCTTTGATGAAGCCATTGGATTATTGATATGATTTAATTATCATAAATATATTAAGTTGATAACTTGAAACCTGAAAAAGCAAAAGAATAATTATTTTTCAGCGTATGACAAGTACTTTGTTGCATAAATTATCAGTACTATTAAGTTTTATGTTTATTTTGAAAATCCCTACTATAGTCACATTAGTCGTGGCCTGTACATATACAATACGCCCGTTTTTATTATTACTTTGGAAAATAATATAATACCACTGATAATTTTGAAAATACCAAACAATCCTTCTCAATGCAAAAATAATTATTCTAGTTAGTTGTAGACCTATTAGTGAAACCTAACCAATTATATCTAAAATTATAAAATTCAGCAGACCTGAAATGGAAAAATAAATTAACAAAACATAGAACCTTTTCTTTCGTCACTTATTTTCTATCCCATATCCATCTATATATAAATATATACAGAATATCTTCTCAATTCAACAAATTTATCTCATAAAAATAATTATTTACATAAAACAATGGGAAAAGACGGATTTCTTACACCTAAAGCCATTGCGAATCGCATCAAATCGAAAGGTCTCTTAAAACTTAAATTCTATTGTCAAGTATGTGAAAAACAATGCCGAGACGAAAATGGATTCAAGTGTCATGTCAATAGTGAATCCCATCAACGACAAATCTTGTTAGTAGCTGAAAATCCAGCACGATTCATGACTGACTATTCCGAGCAGTTTAAAAAAGAGTTTTTGGCTATTCTTTCTCGTGCTCATGGTACCAAACGAGTATTTGCCAATAGTGTTTATCAAGAATACATTTCAGATCGTGAACATATTCACATGAATGCAACCAAATGGGATTCTTTATCCGAATTTGTTAAATATTTGGGTAGAGAAGGTATTTGTCAGGTGGATGAAACCGAACGTGGTTGGTATATTACTTGGATTGATAATAGTCCAAAGGCATTAGCAAGACAGGTAAGGAATACATGCTATTTGTTATTATTAATAACTATTAGAAAAGTTACAAATAAAAGAATAAAAAGAATACTAATTATTTGTTTTATCATTCATATATATAGGCTGCTATTCAAAAAATGGATCGTGCGCAACGTGATGAAGAAGAACGGGAACAACAACTATTAAATGAACAAATTGAACGAGCCAAAAAGGAAGCAGAGGAACGTGGTACTGCGACAGAACAACAAGCAACAGAATTAAAACGAGAAGGAGGAGAAAAAAGCAAAATCAAATTGAATATGTCAATGAAACCAATGGCAAAACCAACAATACCTACAGCATCAAAGGCTGGAGGTAATAAGATGAGAATGATGATGAAGAGCGGTGGTATTAAGAAACCTAATCCACCGCGCCATCTTACTATGACAACTAAATCATCACAACGTTGATTAACATTATTATACATAATTCTTTTATCATCATCCATTCATTATCACTTATTCCAACTTAACAACATCCTAAAAAAAGTCATTCTTGTTCATATTAATAGTATAATAACATTTTAAATAAACATTATTCCCCCAATTTTCATCTATTATAAAAAGTTAGTCTTGCTGGTATTTTAGGAGCTTGTAAGATAAATTCAAATACTTAAATGCGATAAACTTATTGACAGTAACATTTTTTAAATGGTTGTCTAATAACGATAAGTCACAAAAAAAGTGAGAAAACTGGAATACTATAAATCCCATTCAGGGAAGAACTTGAAACTCTAAAATCAATAGAACAAGAAGCCCTCATACAAGGATAAACGCTCTGATATATAGTCAACGGCAAATTATTATAGAGGCCTCATAATTTCAATGGAAAGAAAAATATATATGAAATATACGTAGCTTTAATCAACAATTAGTTTTTGGAGTTTATTAACGTTAGTAATAATAATTAGTGATTTATTATCAAACTATGAGAGAAGATAATTTTAGTGATCACATAAATTAGAGACTTGTCTCTCTTAAAAAATATTCTCCTTGTACGTAATGGACAGCTTATTTAGAATGGCCTACTATTCAGTTTATATAATGGTCATTTTTACCCCAAAAAACTTTGTATTTATTATTTACGTCACAGAAAAAATAATAATATGCCTCATGTGTTAATGCAAGATGAAGATATAACTATTCATATTTCCAAGAATACTCTCTTGGGAAAAACGGTTAAGAAAAGAGGAGTGTTTGATACTGTTTTTTTTGGGAGGAGCCGATTGTTTTATAATTTTACTTCAGCCTATTCTAGTGACATTATTAAAATGGTCATCTAGAAGGCATTCTCAATCATTATTGCTGCTTAGCTCGGATAACGGTAACGATGATTCTAATTTGGTGCCTGCCGATAAGTATTGTGTTGCTGAACTATGAAAGTTATCTATCAGGTGATATAGCTACTGTAAGTTTGCTTGAAATTTTAATTGTGCTTTTTGGAATAAAAATAAACATTTTAATATTGTACATATTTCTAACCAGAGATACCGTACCGAACATTTAGTTAGTAAGTGATATTATAAGTTAGGTTTTTTTTTTAAAAAAAAAAGAAAAAAGAGTGTAAGATGATATTAATAATTATAACCAAATACTATTCTTTTTATAGTATTTACACTATGAAATATATCGTAATAATTGGAATATAATGCTTGTCTTATTATATGAATAAGCCGACGATTATGTCGCCCATGGTTATAACATGAATTTAAAGCTAAATTTAGAAACTTTATGCTATAGACTATGCGCCACAATTTTTTCTTGATACTTTTATGTACGGGCTCAGCGTTTTTTTTTTCTTGTTCGCCTGCCTTTCCCACTTCTCTTTGTGTATCAACTATAAACATATACAGCATACGTACTTATACTTACACATACAAAGCAGCAGTCAGCGTATAGTAATTCAGAAAACCCTTGTTTTCACCCCCTCTCTCTCTCACACACATACATACACGCACACTCGAATCTTTTCTCCTCTTTTATTCACCTCCTACACTTTTTTTTTCTACCCTTCACTTCCCATACTACACTTTACGTCTACATTTACATTTCACCAGTCGAGTAGTTTTTTTTCGTTTCTTTTATTTCTGGTCTTTTATTTTATAATTCAACATTATGCCAAGTGAAAGTCAAAAAGAAGACATTTGTATTGTGTCGTCAAACGTCACTACGCCAACACCAGGCTCATCAGACATGTTGTCTGCGGCATTCCAAAAGCAAGCAAAAGTAGTAGATACTAACAACAGTATTAGTGGAAACTCTAATAATCTTGTTCCTTCACCTACCACTCCTACTCATCGAATCAATCGAAAACATGATCCAAGTCGACTACGACCTTCTCAATTAGCAACTATGCTTAAAGACAATCGTTACCAAGCAGAAACAACAACTTCTCCTTTTGCAAGAAGAAACAGTGCCAGTAGTCATGGTGATCAGCCGTTAATGATTGATGTTCGAGATTACGAGCGTTATGAGGAACAACATATTCGTAATTCAATCAACATCAATTTGCCAACTTTATTGATAAAACGTTATCGTCGAGGAACTGTTTCCAATTTCAATTTAGAAAGCTTTATTGCAACAGAAGAAGGGAAAGAGTATTATTTATCTTGGCTACGCAAATCATCGTCATTATCAATAACCAACGCTTCACCAATAGTAACAGCAGCAACAGCGGCAGCAAGGCGAATTATTATTTATGACGATACAATGCAAGATTTAGATTCACATGCATGGATTTTGGTTAATGTCATGAAAGCGAAACTTCAACAGCAACAATTCAGAATATATACATTGGATGGAGGATTTGATGCATTTGTTAAATGGGATACTTGGGGTTCATATTTAATTGGATCCATGTATAATAATAATTCATTGCTTCCACCAAATTCTTCTTCAACAGCTTCATCATCATCATGGGCACCTTGGGAAGGAGCACCTGGAGAACCTGGATCAAAGCCACATGATAATAATGCAAATTTGAGTGTTATACCAGCTACACCAACACAATCACGTAGTGCCACTACATTTTCATCGTCGGGTTCTTCAGCATGGATTAACCCAATTGATACCAATGTTCAGCGAAGAGCAAGTCTTTTCAGTCTGGATACTAGTACCGCAAGGGAAAAGTTTCATAATCGGCAACAACGATATCGTGGTAACAAAGAACCCCATCTCAAACCATCACGATCTCGGGGATTAATGAAGTCAAGTGGATCGTCAAGGACTAATATTACAACTATACCAGGAGACAATAATAATAATAGCAATAATAATTTCAGTACTAGCAACTATAGTTATCATAACTCTATACAGGAACAACAATATCATGATCTTTCTAGTATATCCGAATCGTCAAACATTAATAACAGCAAAGAGCAACAACGGTCAGAAAAAGAGGATGTAGAGGAGGATAATTATATTATTACTGCGCCCTCTGGTGTAGTTGACTCAACCTTGTGGTCTGCCGATACTGAGGATGATGACGAACATAATGGTAGTAGTGGCACCAATGAGGGGAATCATGAGTTTATCATATCCGAAATTGTCCCTGGATTCCTTTACCTCGGTCCTGAAATTTCTACACAAGAACAATCATTTGATCTTCAAACACGTTCCATAAAACAAATTTTAAATATGGCAGAAGAATGTAATGATGATGTTCCTGGTCTCAAAGATCAGATCACATACCATAAAGTTGCTGCACAAGATACTGTGATTATGCAAAATGTGGAAGAGACTTTGAAACGTGCTGTACAAGTGATAGGTAAACAAATAATATACACAAATAAAAATATATTTATAGATTCTTTGTTTATTTATTTATTGAACTAGTAACTAACAATGACATAATATTTTTTTTAAATATAGATCAAGCCAAAAACAAGCATGAACCTATTTATGTTCATTGTAAAGCAGGGAAATCCAGATCAGTAGCTGCCATTCTAGCTTACTTTGTGTTGTCCGAAAAATGGACTTTGAAGCGTGCATATCAACACGTCATCAAAACACGACCAAGTATGTCTCCCAATATTGGATTTGTTGCTGAATTATTAAAATTGGAAAAAGGCGTTCATGGACAAGTAAGTAATTTTGGATATAATTGGCAATCGGTAGACCCAAGTATACCGCCAAGCCCAGAGTCTCAAAAAGCTATTGGAAAAGTGGAATCAGCTTGGTCTTCCGCTTAGAAACGAAATGAAAAGAAAAGTATCGTTGATATCTACCCTCCCCTATATTGTTTTTTTTTCGCTACTACAACTTTTACAAACATAACATCCAAAATATATCCATCATTCATACCAAAATATTCAAGATATATACATATAAAAACATGCACATACTATATGTATAGCCTATTATTACACACACAACGATACACAGACATATATATATATATGTATATATCATTATCTTTTCATGAATCATGTAAAATCCCCCCCCACAACAGTAGTGCATTTCCATATACCATTTTGAATCAAAAAAACAGCCAAAAAAACCATATAATTATGGATATCTTATTTAAAAAAAATAATAGATCAATTCTTTTTACAGATCAAGTAGTAAATCAGCACCTCCAGGTGCTTGTTGTGCAGGTCGGACATCTTGTTGATTTACAACATCAGTGGCATAAGGATTTGGATTTGCCCCTTGAAGTGTATTTACTCCAGTGAATGATTGTCTAATAAAAAAAAGATTATTGTTATATATATGTGTGTGTAAGAGATTGAAGCGAACGAATCTATTAGAAATATTATTATAATTTTTACCTATTGGCTGCCAAACTATTATATCCAAGATCGTTAGGTAAGGGATTCTGATTAATTTGTTGTTGTGGCTGTTGTGCTACTGGTTGTTGCTGTGGTTGAATAGGTTGTTCCTGTTGAACTGGCTGTTGCTGTTGTGGCTGCTGTTGTGGTTGAGTAGGTTGTGGAACTACAAATGGTTGTGAAGAAGTTGAACGTTGAAGTGCAGGGGATGGCATCAAATAGCGTGGTTTATAACGATGAATAAAGGTGGTTGGACTTTTATGATAAATAGATGCCAAAGTTGAAATATGTAATAATAATTCATCGAGGAATGCAGTATCCATGTTGTCACTTTCTGTTGAAATGGGTGGTTTTTCTGATAAAACAATAGCCTAAATAATAAATTGTTCAAATTATTAGTAACCTATATCATTTTTTTGCCATTTTTTCAGCAGTTTGAATTATTATTACCTTTGCAGCAGCAGGATCTGTTGAAAGTAAACGCCAATAAATATAACCTCTATCACGTAAATCTGGATTATCAACTTCCTCTGTTGCCCATTTAAGGACCTTGGGAACAAGTTCTTGACCAGCAGTTGGACGTTTGATGAATAATTTGACAGTGGCTGTAAGTAATGCAAGTTGTACCTATATATACAATATTGGAAGTTGAGCTGAAAAAGTACATTTCCCTTTTTATAGAAATTTGGCATAAATATATTACCTCTACAGGTTCTTCCAAAAACGTATATAAAAAGTCATCAAGAAGAACATCAGAATTTTCAATACGATCAGCATATTGTCCAATAATCCAAATCATGGCTGCTTTAGCTTCAGGTTCATCCAAATTATCCAAGTTTTCACAAAGTGTAGCAATGATACTTTCATATTGATTAGGGTATTTTCGGAAAATGTCCTTAATAACTACAATAGCTTCTTGAACAACGTAATTTACTTTGGTTTGAATAAGTTCAAGAAGAGCGGATATACATCGTTCAGCTGCACTTTCAATCTTGACAGCCAATCGACCAATAGAACGCACAGCTTTTCGAACGAAATCCACATCTACTTCCGCTGCATATCTATTAAATAAATATAGATTAAGTCACTCTCTTCTTTTCTCTTTATTTGTGTATATAAGCATATTTTACTTACTCTTTTAATTCACTAAGTACTTGATCAACATTGCGAGGATTCGCCAATCTAAAAATAATTTCTAACTTTGCCAATTTGACATAGATAGGGTCGTTATATTTGCAGAAAAATACTTTCATATCATTACGTAAAACTTCAGGCCGTCGTTGAATAACAAGTAAAATATTACGAAGAGCAACATATTGAACTTCAGGACCAGATGATAATAAGGTAACTAAAACAAAGATACAAAAAAATTAAATTTAATAAAATGTATCTATCAACTTATCTATTTCTACTTAATATAATTAAATTATATATATACATATAAAATAAATTCAATGATTCTTACCAAGCGGTGGACTTAATTTTCGACAAAAGGTAATAACATTATTTTCATCCTTCATATAATTCATTAAATACATCATCACTTTGACGCATGTAAGCACAACAGCCGAATTTGCATGCTGAAGACGAGGCGCAATACGTTCAGCAAGTACTTCTGCATCCCCATTCTCTTGAGGAACATAATACATCAAAGCTTCCAAAATATAAGTTTGACCCCATCTATAAAACAATTATGAGTGTTAGAAGAGAAAAAAGTAGATTTACAAAAATTATAGCTTGGATACGTAAATAAAACCTCCCCCTCCCTTTCCCGTCTTACTCTGAACATTCATTTAATGCTGCAGCAAGCTTACTGGCTATAGAATGATTCAGTTTGAGTTGAATATTATCGGATCGTTCAGAAATTTCTGTTAAAGCAGCTACAGCATTAGCAACGACCTGTGGAAGAAAAAAAAAGAAGATTGAAAAAATTGATTGCTTAGTATAATGATTTTCTCGTTCTCTTTTAAATAATATTCAATAAATATATATATTCCTATCCTTCTGGTTTTTACCGTTGGGTTGGCGTCAGTCAATAAGTCTCTAAGCATATCAATAAAACGTTCACTTTCAACCAAAATATGGTCATACATGTATAATTTGGCAACACAAATTGCTGCTGTCTTTCGAACATAAGGATCGCGATCACGTAAACAATGTCGTAAAGGATCCACAAGACAATCGACAATCTTTTCTACTTGGATGTATCCCATCGTACGAATGGCGAGTGCACGGATAAGTGGGTTAGGGTCTTCTACGTCCTATAGTAATAATTAATATATATTTTTTAATCGAATGTTATTTGTATTTGTCTCATTTTCACTATAAACGTTACTATTCACACTGTCACAGGATTCAAACAAGCTATCTTCTCACCTTAATAAACATAGTGATTGCCATCATGGCCATGTCGGGTTTACTTCTAGCATAGTTGATCAAGTACAAGTACACCATTTTCTTAATTTCCAATATAGGAACGTTCATGACATTAAGAATATCCGGGAAAAGTGGTGACATGTCATTTCCCATCGTCATGTTGGCGACAATTTTCTTCATCACTGTCTTCTTTCGTTGATGCTTTGGATCGCGCTTCTCCGAATTGAGCTCGGCTCGAAGTTCCTGAATTTTACCTATCGTTTACAATTATCTATGTTACTATTATATTTATAATATAATGACCATATATATATGAATATACATATCTAATTTTGTTTTAAAATATATGATATATACCTCTTTGAAAGTATTTAGCATCAGACATGGTTTGAAATGAAGGTAAAGGTTATTTGGAATAAGGCAAAAAAAAAAGAGAAATAAAGTGAAGAGGAATTATTCTGACATTGAAACTAGTTTCTTTTTTTGGAGAGCATTGGTGTGCTCTGCACTACGTTACGCAAAGAAAGAAGTTAGGTTTAATAAATAGACAATGACTCCAATCCATCCATTTAATTTTCTTTTTCTTTATCACCAACTGTTATTTCATTTATTCTTTGCCTCAATACATAAATTAATTTACCTTGATTACTGTTGAGTAAAAAAAGTCATATATTAAACAGTTGTTAAATCAACATAAAGCGTCCCGACTATTATTATTGTTGTTGCTGAGTTACATTATAAACTTATTTTCATAGATATGAACAATGAAGACCTCGTTTTTGAGTGTATTATATACTATATCTCTCTATGTATATAACTAAACGTTGTTGTTTTTTTCTTTTTGAAATTATGAAAAAAAAAGCACGAGATTACTTGTTTATTCTTACTAAAATTACCTCTCGTGTCTGCTTTTGATGATTGTACGGTATATACACTTAAATTATAACGGCAGAGTATGGGCATCACGCTTGAGCGCCATCCATTTTCAGGGCTAGAAACTTAATAGTGAAACAAAAGGGAAAGAAAAATCGTTGAAGCGAAGTTCTCGTCAATTATTAGGTAAGGAAGCAAAAAGAAGAAAGGTGTGTTTTAGATATATAAAGTTCTCTTTTTAATACACACCCCTTAACATGAACATGGTTTTTTTTTTGTATCGAACAATATTAGGCAAATGCCGTCGACAGTATATGTGTCCCCGGAATGACTGGAACGTCGGGTGAAAAATTGACCGTTCTCAGCTGTGGATCACTGTATAGGCCTGATGAAAGATACTTTGAATTGTAAGTAGCAAAAATAAAAAAACAGTTTATGATATTATATCACTAATACTGTATATTACTTTAGCCTTAGTCAAATGGAATCATTGATTTATCGTCTGATTATCCGGGCTCTCAATTATATCAGTTTGGAAAAAGCTGGAAAACATATTTATAAAAAAATCGACATTGTGGATATGAAAAATACAGAGTAAATCAATTTACCAAAAGAAATGACAAAGGTAAAAATAATTAATAAGAGAGTATGTTCAATGATAGTGAGAAAGAGGGAGGAGGGGATTAATATGGGAAGGCGTGAGAAGAAGGGAAAAAGGGAAAAAGGGAAGAGAAGTATAAAAAAAGAACGATGGAGAAAGACTGACTGACTTTTTTGAATATTTTAGTTGACTGACAATAAAAAGGTTGTTGCATGTTATAACATCGTTGATATTATGCCGACTAATAATGAAGAAGAAAGAAGAATCAAGAATATTTACCGGCACATGGAAGTCATAAACTAACATTGAATGAAACTGTTTGTGTAGTAACAGTAAAAATACGCATTCTCTTTACTAGCCTGGATATCCATGCATTTAAAGCACATATGCTTTCTGATAAGTATCTCGAAGAATGTTTCGAAACATCCATTATTGCTAAATACTGGTGTTACTTATTTGAATCATATTTCGGATGTGAAGTCAAGAACTTTTTGCAATGGTGAGAACTTCAAATTTTCTTCACTGTCTTTTTCATCGCTATCGATGGTATCATTCATACTCGCGTCCCACTCCATATCCGATCTCCATTCTTCATTAACATATTGTACGCTCGAACGTCTTGACTTTCGAAACGCCGTTTTCATTTTATTTTTCGGATCTTTCGAATATTCATCAATTGCTTCATTCAAATTATCTAACATATACTGAAGATATCACATCATCAAACTAGACATTAATCATATGACCGATACCTTCCTTTCTTGATCCAGCACTTCTTTGTCCTCCATCTTGACAACAAAATTTACCTTTAACTGTTTTAATCCTTTAAGGGCAACCCCAGCAGCGGTTGTAAAATACATTTTTTGTAAAATAGAACCCGCAATTCATCTCCAGCAGCGGTTGTAAACGGGGAGGCAAAATGGATCTGCTGGAAAAAAGTTGACAATCGTTTGTAAAAAATATTTTCCCCTTCTTTTACTTGATTTTTTTTAGCTCCTCCAAATAGCAACTCATTGATGGAGAAAAATCATCTGGGTTGCTAAAACGAGTTTATTTTGATTCTAAAATAGAAACGATTATACCTCCACTGCTGGGGTTGCCCTAAAACAACATTTTCGATTCCTTTTTTTCGTAAATCACCATACGTTCGAGGGAACGCGAAATCCATCACATCTTGAATACAATATACTCTTTTATCAATAATAGAAAAAGAGTATATTGAGCAATTGACACCCATGATTTGTATGATCGGTATTTGTATGGTTGATATTTGGATTCTGGAATATATGGTAATGATTTAAGTATTTGATTCAAGTGACATTTTGTAACTAATGTTGACTTCAATTTATCTTTAAGATATTTTCCTTCTGTAGTGGTATGATGGCTGACGAATTCTGTTATAGATGATTCAACATCATCAACCGTTATCCGTAAGTCCACTTTTACTTTCGTCCTATCCTCTTGACAAGCTAACGACATAGTTTCACCCCGAAACATCAATATTCGCTGTAACATCCTCATGTTGCATGCGTTCTGGAATTGGCTTGGTAGATGGCACATTAATAGGCAAATCACCAGTAGTGCCGTGGCTTTCAATGGCCTAAAAATTCAATATTTAATAAAAAGCTAACTTCACAGAAAAAGAGGAAAGGTAAAACAAAGAAGACAAATAAAAAGTTGCTTACCTTATTAAGGTAGTATTTGGAACTTCTCCAATCTTTTATATATCTTTGAGCTAGTTTGAGCATATGACTTTTTTTCCGTTTGGCTTAAACTTGGCCTTTAAGCTTCTGACTTAACAAACGCTTAATGATACCACGACTCTTTAAACGTTCAGTTTTAGTGTTATTCCATTCCTCGGTAGCCTCTGTGAATTGGGTCTTCAATATATCTCTAGCCGCAGTCATCTTGTTGATCATGTCTTCAACGTGATCCAATTGTTGTTGCAGTTGTTGCAATGACTTTCCAACATACTCCTTGGCAACATGAATACCTTTATTTTTCTTTTTTTTTCTTCTTTTTACGATTCTTCTTTTGTCTCGTCTCATATTCGGACACCACAGGAACATTATCGTCCCCTAATAAAAGAAAAAAAATTATTAGTAGCTAAGACAACAATTGTGAAATAACAATTAGCACGCATGAAAATTTGAAATTCTCACCATTGCATAAAGTTCTTGACTTCACATCCGAAATATGATTCAAATAAGTAACACCAGTATTTAGCAATAATGGATGTTTCGAAACATTCTTCGAGATACTTATCAGAAAGCATATGTGCTTTAAATGCATGGATATCCAGGCTAGTAAAGAGAATGCGTATTTTTACTGTTACTACACAAACATTTCATTCAATGTTAGTTTATGACTTCCATGTGCCGGTAAATATTCTTGATTCTTCTTTCTTCTTCATTATTAGTCGGCATAATATCAACGATGTTATAACATGCAACAACCTTTTTATTGTCAGTCAACTAAAATATTCAAAAAAGTCAGTCAGTCTTTCTCCATCGTTCTTTTTTTATACTTCTCTTCCCTTTTTCCCTTCTTCTCACGCCTTCCCATATTAATCCCCTCCTCCCTCTTTCTCACTATCATTGAACATACTCTCTTATTAATTATTTTTACCTTTGTCATTTCTTTTGGTAAATTCATTAATTCTGTATTTTTCATATCCACAATATCAATTTTTTTATAAATATGTTTTCCAGCTTTTTCCAAACTGATATAATTGAGAGCATGCCCAACGGACTCGCGAAAAATAAAATTTGCTAGTCCGTTGAGTCCGTTGGGTATGCTCTGAGAGCCCGGATAATCAGACGATAAATCAATGATTCCATTTGACTAAGGCTAAAGTAATATACAGTATTAGTGATATAATATCATAAACTGTTTTTTTTTATTTTTGCTACTTACAATTCAAAGTATCTTTCATCAGGCCTATACAGTGATCCACAGCTGAGAACGGTCAATTTTTCACCCGACGTTCCAGTCATTCCGGGGACACATATACTGTCGACGGCATTTGCCTAATATTGTTCGATACAAAAAAAAAACCATGTTCATGTTAAGGGGTGTGTATTAAAAAAAGAACTTTATATATCTAAAACACACCTTTCTTCTTTTTGCTTCCTTACCTAATAATTGACGAGAACTTCGCTTCAACGATTTTTCTTTCCCTTTTGTTTCACTATTAAGTTTCTAGCCCTGAAAATGGATGGCGCTCAAGCGTGATGCCCATACTCTGCCGTTAAGATAAAAGCGATGTCTTAGCGAGTAAATTCATTAAGAGGCGTAAATTACAAATAATAAAATTGGTCAAAACATTTATATTGTGTACCTCATATGCTTCCTCAATCGATTAACTCTCAATCTAATCTTCATTAACTTTTTTTGTTTTCCAACAAGTCTTCTTGTCTACCCAAATCGTCTAATCCATCCAATAATTCCTCTGACATATTGTACTATTGATGCACTTTTTAGTTTTAAAATTATGAAAAGAAACAGTATCGTCTGTTAACCACCTTAAATTGACCAATGCACAATTTAAAACGCAGATCACAAGCAAGCTTATTGCTCTTTCAAAAAAAATATTTCGTGCTCTCTTATTCTTTTTTTTAGATGGGTTTGTAGCAGCCTTGTTCACCAAGTAAGACTTGTATTATCATCGATACTGGTTATATTTGGGCGTGAGAGCTAGCCTTACGGGATACGATTTGCGTTGAAAGGACACATGCTGTTGTAACCTCTAGTTTTGTTATGGGCACAGTGGAACCAGTAACTCAAAGAAGATGGTGTCTTTGAGCGCACGCTGCTAGTTGGTGACCATGATGTTGGATTATGGGCTGGTACTATTGTTGTGCGAATTGAAATCTGTTGATATTGTTATGGTAAGATTAGTTTTTGGAGAGGATGAGCTGGTGGCAACAGTATAAAGAATGGTACTAATTCATATATATATTTCATGCTCTATTCTATAGTCCTTTTTTTTGTATGAGGCTGTACCAGCTTTGTTCTATTATTGGAAGACTCTTTATCAGCTATACTTTCACTATTAACACTAAAATAAAATTAAAATACATTATAAATATACATCAACGTTTGATAAAATATATCTTTCTTCATGCCGTTAATATATGTAATATTTTTGGTAGAGACTATTTTATCTAACTTGTAATTTACAGTACTTTACATACAACAAACTCATCCAGTGACAGGTCTTGGGTTATATAAGACATTTTTTCTCCTTTTCAAGTTCGATGCATGATAAATCCGTAGTAGTTTCAGATTAGAATTTCGAATCTCACGTACATGATTTTTCTTGTTTAGTAAAATTCGATATGGTTTAAATCACTGTGATGCAAAGTTTGTTTCGATTATCGATAATGATCTTCTTTCGCTTGGTACCGTATTCAGTACGGTTATTGACTTCCATACTATTTTCAAATCCTTCAACTACAAGGCCATCCTCCTCGTTATTCTGTTATATTCGCAATCATTCTTCATTTTTATTATCGATGATATGTTGATCGTCGCTATTAGAGTTTAAACTGAATTCGAATGGAATTGCGTGAAATTCACTACTATTATTATCTTCCTTGCTGTTGCACCAGATGCTCTTCTTGACGATTATTATAAAAATTATACTGATAATTACTATTAAAGATTGACATGCGTTTAGGTGAAATCCACTCAAGTCCATTATCATCAAGTGTCCAGTATAACATCCACCGTTTTTTCTTTAGCATTTGTTGTCGTTTTTTTCAATGTAGGATTAATATAGATGGGAACGTATAATTAAACGGAGAATTTAATGCTATTTTTTAGTACGTATCGAATATAAAAGTGCAAATTTATAGTATTAATTGATTTACACGCATCTTTCAATGGGTTTTTTTTATCCATCGAAAAAAGCCATACCTTATTTCAACAAACTTGCCCTGGACCAAGAAGAAGTATCTGGGAAGAATGTGCGACTGGTCGCATAAGAACGATTAAATAAGGACTTACTTAATTTTTCAAACTAGCATATCCGAACGTAAGAATGTTAAAGCACTCTACCTTCTTGCGGTTACTGAAAAAAGACGCGAGGATGCACTTGATGGTGGTGGTGCTACATCAGTCTCCGTCAGGGAAAAGTATTACGTGTTGAACGAGAGGGAGGTGTCATATATGTTTAATTATAGTGTGTCTTTACACTTACCTATTTTATCATCATACAATAAAAACTTATTGAATGTTCATTTTTATTTAATATCTCAGGACATCGATGAGGCTATCTATTTATGAATTTTAGAATGTCAAAATCAAAACCTTCTATTGGATTAAAATGTAATCACTACGTAACCGCACTGTGAAGTCAGGTTATACAGAACTATGTAAGATATGTTTATGTCTTGGATCAGAGTATATGTCATATTTTGAATTTGAACTATACTTTATATTACATGAGAAGACGTATACATTAGTAACACTCCCGCTGATTATATGATTGTCTCATATAATATGTTGTATCTTGCATTACAAAAGATATATACTAGGAATTAGTGAGATTCGTTTGTATTCTCTCTGTCTTCTTATGCTATTGTAAAACTTTTACCCTACTGTAACTTACCCATAAATATCAATGTATAGTCAACCGTGCTTTTACAAATTCCTCTGTTACTACGCACCTTTTTTTTTGGGGGAAATGTTGGAATATTTAATGGGTTTGCAACTCACAACTTTCTTGCATGAGCGTTTCGGGGGATTGCATTTTATCGAAGGTAAGCTATTGTGGATTTTTTTAACGAAATAAACAACCCCATACCATAACAAAAATATTACTACATATTGGTTGGTATGATATAAATATCATGTATTTTAAAAAAGTACTAACTTTGACAATAGAGAGAAGAAAAAACAATGATGCTTTTTCCCGAAAAATAAAAATTTTGTGATTTCTGAAAAGCTAAAAAACATACAAGATAACTGATATTGTATATATAGTTCTGTATAACCTAACTTCACAGTGAGGTTACGTAGTGATTACATTTTAATCCAATAGAAGGTTTCGATTTTGACATTCTAAAATTCATAAATAGATAGCCTCATCGATGTCCTGAGATATTAAATAAAAATGAACATTCAATAAGTTTTTATTGTATGATGATAAAATAGGTAAGTGTAAAGACACACTATAATTAAACATATATGACACCTCCCTCTCGTTCAACACGTAATACTTTTCCCTGACGGAGACTGATGTAGCACCACCACCATCAAGTGCATCCTCGCGTCTTTTTTCAGTAACCGCGAGAAGGTAGAGTGCTTTAACATTCTTACGTTCGGATATGCTAGTTTGAAAAATTAAGTAAGTCCTTATTTAATCGTTCTTATGCGACCAGTCGCACATTCTTCCCAGATACTTCTTCTTGGTCCAGGGCAAGTTTGTTGAAATAAGGTATGGCTTTTTTCGATGGATAAAAAAAACCCATTGAAAGATGCGTGTAAATCAATTAATACTATAAATTTGCACTTTTATATTAGATACTAAAAAATAGCATTAAATGCTCCGTTTAATTATACGTTCCCATCTATATTAATTCTACATTGAAAAAAACGACAACAAATGCTAAAGAAAAACAGAGGATATACTGTAACGGTATCAATGTAATGTAATATAATTTCCAAAAATATTAAAAAACATATTAATGCTCTATATGTGGTCGGCATTGAATAAAATAAAAATAAAGAATAAAGTGAGTACCATAGAACGAAAGCTTAAGGTATGTCAACAGATCAGTAAAAATAATAGTAGTAGTTTAAAGTTCTCTCATTGTTAATGACTCAAAATTTCAACATAACTACGTACTTTGATAATTTATTATTCAAAATCCACTTGTCTATTTCCACTACTATATAATTAATAATAATATATGTATGATAGCTAAAAAAATAAATTGATACGTATGTGTAATATGATATGCTGTACTACATATCATATTAAATAGCGAACAAAAAAGTGACGACCAATAGTAATAGTTATAAATAAACAAAAATTATTAGCTAGTACTAAAATAAGCAATAAAGAATGAAATAATATAGTAGAAATGCTTCTTGCATAGAAAAGAATAAAAGAAAAGCTAAATTCCAAATTTGTATTATTTTCTCTTAGTCGGCATCAATTGTATTCATTATAGACATTATATATTGTTTGGCACAAAATGGTGAAGAAAAAAACTTCACGCAAGATGAAATATCACTCAAGGAAGTGAGTAAATAAAACAAATGTTTCTTTTTTCATTCTGGTTTTATTATATAGAAAGAAAGAAAACTATAAGAATGTTTTCCTCAAAATGATACATATATATTAATAGAGTTTGAAAAAATGTTTTTATGCTTATTGTTATTACTAGCATTATAATAATGTGCTAACTAATTATTGTTATTTTTCCCTTGCTGAGATAAAACGGGAAAAAAAATAGAGATCCTTCCCCCACACACACGCGTATTTGCTGATCAAATCACTGCGGGAATATCAAAAGCTTTTTTTTTTTTTTGGTAGATTCAACACTAGTGCTTGACTTACCATAGGCTTGGTAAGAAATGAATATGTGTGCGAAAATAAGAAATATAGTTAGTAAAAAAAAAGTACTTTACAGTTGAAGAAGCAAACAACAACGTGTATACAAACCACTTTTGATAACTCATAATATATAATATTACCATTATAAAAAACACTTCAAAAAATCGATAATCAAATAATTTGTTAAAAGAAAAGGTTTAATACTTTCTTACCCCAACATTATTTCACATGTTTGATACCTTTCAAAGATCTTTTAGTCAGTGTTACGCCAGCAATTTTTTTCTTTCTTTTAAAACTAAAACTACAACATGCTCTCAAAACCCTAAGTTTGGTTATTAAAAAAATTCTGTACAACAATAAACTCCAATTTACCCCGCTAATTTCTTTGGCCTTTTTAAAAAGAAGATTAAATATAAATTTCTTTTTTAGGTTCACATCACAACGTAAAAAAATGGCCACGGTAATTACAAAACCTGTGAATCGTTATTTTTCTTTATCTTTTATTCTTCTTTCACTTTTTTCACTCTTAGTTCTTTCAAAACATACCTCCTTTCCTTTACAAAAATTAAAAAGAAAAACAACGATATCAAATTCTAATAAAATTATGGATAATATTCGCGGAGCACTTAAAAAATCACCAGCATCTGTTATTGTTCAAATATTAAAAACAGCATTGGCACTTCCTCCAGCTGCTTCAAGATCTTTTATTAATGAACTTACAAAACCTACATCATCACAACGAACTTATATTAAACATATTAGCAATTCCTTCTGGAAAGGTACTTTAATTGCTAAAGACATCAAATATGATAGTGATGCCGAAGCAGTACGTCGTTTACGTAGAGCCGATGTTGTCATTTTTAATATTCACGGTATGTTCCCACAATAACAAAGAAACGCCAATGTCAATTTTGATTTGGGGAAAGAGATAGATTGTGTAGTACAGAAAGATGGTATCCTAGTAACAATAAAAATTATTTTATATGTATATGTTTTTTTCTGCGTATGTAGGTGGTGGTTTCCGATCTGGAAATTCAACAATGTATATGAAGAGTTATATTACCTGGATTGATATGTTAAAAGAAAAGCATAATCTTGATGCTGTCATGATGTCTGTTGAATATGGTAACTATCTCCCCTTTATGATTTCTCTAATTCTTTGACTTTTTATTTCCCATTAACGTACAAAAATAATACTAAATGCATAATCGATTTTTTATAGGACTTGCACCAGCCAATAAATACCCAGGACCTCTTTTTGAATGTATGAAAGCTTATAAGCATCTTACACAAGAACTTCATGTCCCTGCATGGAAAATTATTCTTTCTGGTGATTCTGCCGGGGGTTCCTTGGTTCTGGAAACATTAATGCGAACTTATGCTCCCAATATTATCAACGATTTGAATGCACCACGAACTAATTTTAGTATCGGTCTTCCAGCAGGTGTGTTATTGGTTTCTCCATTGATTACACCAGAAACTAATTCTTGGTCTTGGGAAAATTTGGAGAAGTACGACATGGTATCTCAACAATTAGCCAAGCTCGTATTTAAAGAATACCTTGATTTTCCCAACGTGGATCCTGAAGATATACCCATTTTAAAATTGGCTCGAGTAGATAAAGATTTTGAACGATTTTCACCTAAAAACGCTTTGGTGTTTGTAGGTGATAAAGAAGTCATGCGTGATGATATTTTACACTTGGCCAATGCCATTGAAAAAGATGGCAAGATTAACATTCGTATTTGTAAAGAAGCATATGCTCATGATTGGTTTTTGATCCATGAAATTGTTAAACAAAAAGATAAATATATGCTTGATCAATATGATGAAGTATTTGTTGATTTTGCTGCTTATGCTGTTGCAGAAGCTGCTGAAGATTTTGCAAAAGAAAAACAAAAGCAAAATGTTTCCACAACTACTACTACTGCTGCTATTACAAGAGAAGAGTCTAAAGATATATCAGAAACAGCAACAGCAGTAACATCCCAAGAACAAGAACAAGAACAGCCTATTACTACTACTACTACTTCTGTTCAACCTGTCGGTGTCATTGTTCCTTAGTTATTGTTCATAATTTTTTTATTTTACTTTAATATATATTTTTTTAAAGAAACTATTTATCTTTTCACTTTCAACTCCAATATCGAAACTTTCTTTTTATGTTATTTATGCTACGCTACTAATTTTCTTAAAGAAAATAAATCAAAAAAAATTGAAGAGAGTTTGTTGCGTAGTAATATATAAGAAGTCGTTTAAATTGATGAAGTGACTTGAAACTTAAATGTCCGCCTATACGTCTCTCTCACTCTTTTTTTTTTCAAATTTTATTTTATCTACCATTACAGAAAACGGGCTATAAAGAAAATAAAATAAAGAATCATGAGGTATATATATAATAAAAATCAAATGATTTCAAATCATTTTACGCGCTAATAAAAAGAAATTAACGTATAAATATATAATCTAGTACTGCCAAAGCAAGATCAGAAATGTCAGAAGAAGAACTTCGCAAACAAGAAGAAATTGAATTTAACACGGGTCCATTGTCAGTACTTCAACAATCCGTCAAGAATAATAATCAAATCTTGATCTCTTGTAGAAATAATCACAAGATTTTAGCACGCGTTAAAGCATTTGATCGTCATTGTAATATGGTTCTTGAAAATGTGAAAGAGGTATATTATTAAAATTTCAAAAAACAAGAAAAACAAAAAAAAAGATGTATCTAATCAAATCATTATTATTACTTTTAGATGTGGACAGAAACTCCTCGTACAGGTAAAGGATCGAAAGCTAAACCTGTTAATAAGGATCGTTTCGTAAGCAAAATGTTCCTTCGTGGTGATTCCGTTGTTCTCAGTAAGTTTTCTTATGTTATTTTAATAGCTTTAAAGTATCAAAAAAAAAGGGAAAGAAATTTATTGATATTTTATTTTATAGTTCTTCGTAACACTGTTTAAAAAAAAAGAAGGAAAAAATACGCGACATGCACACATTCTACGTACATAAATACAACTATGTTCATATATATATATAAAAAACTACAACTAAAAAAAAATAATAAAATAAATGCAACAACATTCCTCTTCTTTGTCTTTCATGATATCAAACGTACCAAAATACGGACACACGCAGGCACTCAGTCAACCAAATCAACCAAAATCAACCAATGTTATTCATTTATATTGTTGGTAGATGAATTATAAATATATACAACTTATCCAACCACATTTGGAAGTTTTTCTCACAAGGATCGAATAAATTAAACTAACAACTATGATAGTTATATATATATATGTAAAGAAATATTTTATTTGGGTGTCATAAAAAGATGTGGAAAGAAAGAATAATAATGGAATCAAATTACATGAAATATAAAGAATGGGATAAGAGATGTTAGGATGGGAATGAAAAGGGAATATTATATTTATAAACGGTGAAAGTCTTCTAAAATATGGATATGTTATACTATAAGAAAATGAAAAGTTATATAATACAACTATACTTGATGGTTGTAAATAATAATATTAGAGGAAGAAGATTAAAGGAACCTATTGAGGTGTTTGAGTCCACATCATTGTAGAATTAATAGGTAATTGTTGTGATGACTGTTGTTGTTCTTGTTGTTCTTGTTGTTGTGGAGTAAAGAATCCAATACTATGTCGTCTTTCAGCACTAGAAGTACTATTCGGAGGAGAACTGAATGGAATATAACTATGAATTACATTGGATGTAGATAATGATGTTGGAAAAGAAGGTCTTGCAACGAAATTATTTGATAAAGATGCAGATGATGATGATGCCTTGCTTGATGAAATATTATTATTTATATTATCGTGATTATTATGATTATGTTGGGTATCTGTTGTCGTTGTTGTTGTTGGTGATGAAATGCTTGCTAACCCAGTATCTGGTAAGGATGTTGTATAACTTTTACTAAATGCTAATGTAGATGGAGATGATGATTGGGTTGGCGAAATAGGTGAAGTATTATTTTCAGGTTCTTTACCCTTATTTGATGACAACGTTGTTGTAGATGATTTAGTTGATTTTTTAGATGAATGCTTACGATGGCGATTGGTTCTCCAATTTTCAACTTCAAGATGATAATATGTCAAACCTTCTGTTAAACCATATGGGTTCGAATGAGGGTCCTGTATAGATATGTATTAGATAAGTTCTGTTTTCAGTTTAGATATTCTTATCAAATACTTACCGCTACATTGACTGTATGTTCTGTAATAGATGTGATTCGAGCAACAAGCCATTCTCTTGTAATCATTTGTTGCGCAACACTATTGGATGGCTTTAAGAAATAATGAGGAGCATTGATATTAAATGCAGCCCATGGTTTTCCTGTAGAATTTCTTGTTGGTAGAAATAATGCAACATCACCAGTTTGAAAACTAATGTATATTATTATTAATAAACAAATCTATTTATTTAAATGTTTCTTTTTCTCCCTCTCCCTCTCCCTCTCCTCAAAAAAAAAAGGTATAACAACTTACTTTCTAAAAGCAATCTTATCATGTCCACAATTTGAAACTCTGTTATATTTTTCTATGTTAAAAAAAGATTAATTAAAGTTTATAAATAATATATTACATCACATTCTATTGTTTTTTTTTTCTCTCTTTTTACCTCGAAGATCTTTATATTCACGTTTCCATCTACGAGTAAGTTCATGGGCATCTCGTACTTTAGAACGAATACGTTCAACAAACTTAACACAGTCCATACTTCCAACAGTTTGTAATACACGTGTCCAAACAGCCAAATCATCTTGTTCACCAGAAATAATTATCTTTTTAGTCATTGCTTTGGCTTCTTCTTCATCCACAGAAAGTTGAAGCTGATGAGTTATTTCATAGAATAAACTTTTTCTAAACTCCTCTAATTTTTCAGCCATTTGAGTTCCAGTAGAATAAAGTTCCATCCGTTCTTCATCAAATTTATTCATTCTTGACAATAATTGGCCATGATCTTGTTCAATTGTCATAAGTTTCTGGTAATAATAATAATTATTAGATACATAATTATGTCCAACCCACCTCTCTTTATAATATATGTATATGAGTGTGATGGGATGATGACCTGTCTGTTTTTGTTTTTACCTCTTTTGAAGAATTAGCATCCGTAGCAAGTGTTTCCAAACTTTCCTTCAGAATATGCAATAATGTTGGAATATCTTCTTCTCCCATAGAAATATTAATAGGTCGACTATATTGCATTACTAAAGCTATCAATGTATTATGTATATTACGTCGCTGTTGTAAAGTCTATTATTTATGAAGAACAAAAAACAGTTTGAGTTATAGATCATGAATAAATAAATGAATGAATATATATATACCTCTTCAAGTGCTTGATGCTTATTCATCCAATCATTTTCAGCTCTAGCAACCATATCTCGAGTCTAATAAATGACAGATAATAATTAATAACAGTTTCTTTCTTTTCCTCGCAGGATGGATTATTTCCTCGTAATGTAAGATTAATTATTTACCTTTGCCAACTGTTGTTTAATTTGGTCTCGAGCTTGTTCTGTGTCGTCCAACTGCTGAAGACGTTGTTCGGTCTATATAAATAAATAATTAATTCATGAATGTATATGTATATGTATATGATAAATCCTGAAATTCAAAAAAAAATATTTACAGCTTTCTTTTCTGCATTTGCAGTAACACGATAGTTTTCATATTCATTATAAAGCTTTTCCAAGTCTTCTTGTAGTTTTGTATTCGTTTTTTCCAACACATCATTACGCTCTTTGGATTTTGATAAATCGTTTGATATGTTTTGAACATCATCTTGATGTACTTGTTCTAATATTTTAATACGTTTCTGATTATCTGTACGTTCTTGATCTATTTGTTCTTGTAACTCTTCGATCTATTAAATATAAGTATTATTAATATATGTATCTATCCAGCCAAAGAAGTTTGTGACCATCACTAAAATAAAACTATTATACCTTTGCTCGCCAATCATCTTCAACACTTGCTATTCGAATATCTGCAAGGTTATCCTTATATTGAGCTTCTTTCAATAACTATAAAGAAAATTGCAATCCATGGTGAATATTTGATTTAGTCATAATAATAAAACTCGATAAGGTTTCACTTAAAAATTAATTTTTTCTTACACTTTGACGATTATCTTCATATGTTTGACGTTCTTCTTCAAGTAATTGCTCTAATTCTTGTATTTGAAGTCTTAAATCTTCTTTTTCGTGCTCATTTTCATCCTTGATAATTTCGATCTTTTTTTAATATTATATATAATATGGTTAGTTTTCTCAAAATAAAAATGTAACCTGTCCAACAAGGTGTACGCATCTGCTTTTTCTTTTTCTTTTTTTACCTGGTTTTGTTCATTATGTAATTGATGTTGTAAACTTGAAATTAAATCTTCTTGTTCACGAATAATTTCTTTAAGTTGGTCAATTTCTTTGGATTGATCCTTTGTTGTTGTTGTAGTAGTAGTAGTAATATCAGTAGTAGGTACAACAAGTTTATCTTCTGACGATGATAATGATAAATGTTGTCCACCTCCACTTCCATTATCCAAAACAGAATAAGCAGATGAAGTAAGACTGCTTGGTGAATTACTATTATCTTTAATAGTAGTATTCACATTATTATTGTTACTATTACCACTGGCAATACTTTTCTTCTCAAGCATTTTTTCTAATATAACAATACGAGATTCATATTTCTATAACATATAATAATTAATTACTTAAAACTTTACATGAATCATTTTATTTAAACATTTTTCTTCAACAAATACCTTTGCTTTTTCTTCCGCATCAAAAAGTGCTTTACTCTTTTGACGAAGTTCCATTTCCATTGAGTTAAATGATAAAAGGGCACGTTCTTTACTAAATGGAGATGACATGGTTCCTTTATATTCATTAGCAGTAGATCCATCGGAAGTACCCGTTGAAAAAACTATATATATTAAAGCAATAAATTATTTTTTAATTGGTTCAAAAGAACGATAAGATTACCATAAATGATAATGATAATAATAACATATAGAAATACTATACCTGTTGTTTCTAATGCCTTAAAAAATTCTGCACGTAATCCATCAAGTTGTTGGGACATAACATGTAACAAATCAACAAATCTATCTGTACCACGAGTAATAGAACTTTGTTGCATTGTGGTATGTTTGGAGTTTTGAATATGTCGAGAATTATCTGATGGACTTGATCCTCTTTTTAATATATTAGAAAATGATATTCTTCTATTAGATATTGAAGAAGATCTGTTTTGATGTTGTGAAGAACCATAGTATTGTCCAAGAATACGAATGAAATCTGTATATATAATGTGTATGTATGTATGAGAAAGAGAGAAAAATCCAAAAAAAAATTTTAACATCCTTTACCAATAATATCTTTTCGAGTAATATCGAATTTATTCTGTTGTGCACTGATAGTTGAAACTTCACAATGAGTTGTGGATTCACTTTCAATATCTAATTAAAAAAAAGAAGTGTATAAGCTTTTTCTTCAATTTTTTTTAAAACAGTTTTTCTTAAAGAATACGATATAATTTACCTTTGACTTCAAATGGTAATGTGCGTAATATATTACGAACAAAGTCTTCACGCCGTTTTGTTTCTTCAGTCCGATATCCAGCAAGTAGATCAGCAATGGCATTAGCACTTTCTGCAAGTATCTATATATACATATAATAATTAAAACTAAATTGATAATAATAATAAAGGAAGGAGAAATATTATTGCCAACAACTCACTGTATTATATTCTTTACGTCGAACTACTTCAATCAAAAGATATCCCTATACAAATATAATGAATAAATAAGACTTTATTCTTACATCTAGTTAATTATAATAATATAAGAAACAAACTTACATAAGCAAATATGATTTCTTGAAGTGCTTCTAAATCCATTGTATAATTCTCATCTTGAAAAGTTGAAAACCATTTATTGGCATCTTCTATTCTTGGTGCAACGGCAGCAATTTCACTTTGTAATTGTGATACAATTCCCATATTTTCCAAAAATCGTTCAATACTTTTCCGTTTGGCTAATATTAATGTTACTACTTTCTGTCGAAGAGTTGTTTCATATCCATGTAACTTGGGTAAATAATCATGGATATGAATTTCTGCAAGATGGCTGAACGCTTCAAGCGTTTTTTTGGCATGAGATGTAAGTGTTGTTGTTGTTGAATGAATGTTCGTACTACCACTTGCTCCTGATTGAACCCCAACATCTGTTGCCAATGTTGATCCAGTGGATAAACTTGATGCAGTGGTAGCGATGATGTTGATACTGTTATTGGTATTATTAGTAAGAGATGATATAGGAACATGTAATAATTCGGATATTTTGTTATAAACACGACTTAAATCTCGTTTGATTTTTTCTCTTAGAAACTGTGCTTTTTGTAAAATTTCTTGTATATCTAATACAACTGCATCCAGTGACTGTAAATCCTGATCTTCTGTGATTTGTTTTTGTAAATCCTTTTCATAATGTTTTAAATCAGTCGATAAATCATGTAATTCTTGTAGTTCCTGACCCAATGTTGTACATAATTCACGAGCTCCATTTTTCGCTTTATCAATTCGTAATGTATCAATGAAATCCATTAATAATCGCTCTCCTTCTTTTTCATTATGAGCGTTATTATTGTTGCTGATAATGATATTTTTTAAAATGACTGGATGAAGTCTGATATTTTGCAATACTGTCAAATTCAGTTCGGTTGCTTCCACAAGAGAAGAATGTTTAGCAAGTTCTTTTTCAGCAAAGGATGAAAAGGTTGTAATGTTTTGATTGGCTATATAACTATGAGATTCAAGATTTGTCATAGCAACATTAATTGCCATACTTTGCATCTTCTGTTCATTGACTGTATCTTTTGATAATTGTGCATGTGTTGATAATGTTTGAATTAATATCTAAATAATTTTATTTGTTTATTTAAAAAAATGGTCAATTTGGCAATATAACTCTCTCTCTCTCTCTCTCTCTCTTTCTCTTTCTCCAACAAATAAAATATACCAAATAAATATAAAGATATAGCTTACTTGACTATATGAATCAAAATCACTAAATAATTCTAGATAAAGTTGGCATGTTTCTACAAGATTTGGACTTGTAATCCCTTTGACACGTGCCAATGTGTGAACTGATGAAGATCCTATTATAATCATTATTTTTTAGGTTTCCATAATTATTATTATTGAAAAAAAAATTGCCCTACGAAATCAAAACAAAGAATAAAGAAGAACTGGGAATAGATATTATACCGTCAAAAGGAGGAATTTTTTGTTCAAGACTTGGCGTTTCCAAGTCAAGTAATTTAATCACTTCATCTTCTGCTGCATTGAGGTAGTGTCGATCATAAACAAATACCAAATATTCTTTCTATAGTTATCATTCATTATAGTTTCATTTATATATATATGCATAAGTAAATATATTAATATTAAATAATTTTGTTATAGCAACAAACTTACATCACCCGTGGCAGTGATAACTTCGTTCAACTGACTTGCTTTCACTTGAGTACCAAAGCTTGTCATCAGAATCTGACAGTCAATGGGAACTCCTGTATACTTTTCAATACTACGTTTAAATTCTTCGAGACTAAAATGTATTCCATAATTTTTTTTTTGTTCTCTATTAACAACATTTCTCTCTCTCTTTTTTTTTTTTATCTTTAGCGATTCAAATAAAAACAAAAGAAGCTGCGGAACAAGAACAGGAACTTTTTTTTATATATTTATATATACCTATCTATTGTGGCATTTTGGCTCGACCAACGTACATGTCGGCCAGTCTCAGCCCTATATATCTTCATTGTAACAACCTCAAAAACCTTTTATTTTTTTTTCTAGTCTTGAACAAATTCAAAATTTGGTTTAAAAAAGTGAAATTAAGAAAAAGAAAAAAAAAAGAGTTGTGAATGAATAATAAAACTTTGGGGATTATAAAAATTGAAAGTTTTATGTGGTGTTTTGAATTACGCATGACAACTGACTTTTAAGCCAATTTTGTGTGTAACATCCAATCAACAAATTATGTTTTCGCATAGTAAAAAAAATAAAGGAGAAACTAATTCTTTATCATTGTAAATTATTATTGAAAAAATGTTAAAGGAATATGTTATTGAGATAATGCTTCTCCTATCTCTAATAGTTGGTACAACGCCATCTCCATTGTCCGGATAAGAAAGAAGAAGATGGTGATGACGACAATATCAATGGATGATGAGTAAAAATAAATTCATCATCAAGTCTTGAAATATGTTTGGACTGTGATGGATCAGTTGGAGTAGCAATATCATCTAATAAATCGCATCTAATATGACCTACTCGACCTAATCGTAATACTTGAAGTAAATGAAGTGATGTTAACCAACGTCGTATCAATTCAGGTTCACGATCAACAATTTTTCCACAATTGTAAACCGTTAATTTACGTAAATTACTCAAGGATCCAATTGTTCGTGCGGTAGCAGTACTAATCCATGAATGATATAATGATAATTCTCTTAATCTGGGAACATGAGATGGTAACAAGCCACGTAACACATCAACAGTATCTTCATCTTGATCTTGCCATATTTTTTCTTCTTCTTCTTCCGCTTGTTTCTTTTTCTTTTTTTGTTGCATTAATAATCTTTCATCACCTAATGAAAGATAATGATGACCTCCAGTTGTCCCTCCGATTCCTCCGGCGACTGAAGTTGCTGACGATAGAATTGGTGATGATGATGATGAACATGCTGCTGCTTTACGCATTTCCATTCTGAGTTCAAGTATTTCTAGATTGGGTACACATGTAAACAATTGTGTTAATGCTGACTTTGAAACAACAGGATAACAAAGGCGTAATTCGACCAATCCTTTAAAGTTACAAAGAGTTGCCAATGATCGATCCGTTAAATAAAGTTGATGTTCAGTCCGTGAGAGTTGCTGTCGTTGTAATTGTTTCAGCTGTAATTTTTGCTGTTGCTGAGATGATGACTTGATATCGTTACCATTATTGATGGAGCTATTGTCATTCCTGTTATTACCATTGTTTTTCTTATTTAAAGAATGCATCATATTTCCATTATTAATAGGTGATGTAGATCGTCGTCGTTGTAATGTACCTGATGGTGATGCACATGGTGAAACAAGACGAGCGCCTCCTCCTCCTGTTGCTATAGTGGTAGGAGATGATTTTAGATATCGTGGATGAAAATCTAATTTAGGTGATAAATCAAGTCGACGTAAAGAAGCTGGATTTAATTTTTCCACAATCTCATCCACATTTCCTCCAGTACGTAATTGTGTCAATCGGAAATCTTCTAATGTATGGAATCGTTCCAAGGTACGTATAATACCTACAAGCACTTGAGGTTCTTGACATGACAGATGTAATTGTTTTAAATTTTTTGCATATTGTTGCATACATAACAAGGTCAAGTTGGTCAACTCGATATTAAGCATCTTGAGAGATAATAATCGTTTCCCACAATTTTTTAATAACATTTGAAGAACAGGTTGTGTAATGATACAAGAGGATATATCCAAATGAGTAAGATGATGTAATCGTCCAGCAATAGCACGACAACTGTCAATTTCAAAATGTTGATAACGTAATGATAACGATTCAATTTGACTACATCGTCCCACGATAAATTGTAAAGTGGATTCTGAAAGTGTTAGACTCATTGAAGGGACTTTGGACATATCCATAGCCAATGATGATAAATTGTGTGAAGGTCGCATTTGATATAAATGATCTCGTTGTTCAAAAGGCCATAATGTATCGTTAGTTGTATTCCCATATCGATTTAATTCGAGTTGTTTTATTTGTGGTAATGAACAAGCTACCATACAAAGTGCTTCTGGTGTTATGCACCAACACCCACTTAAATTAACTTGTTGGATCGTCTTGAGTTGTAAATTGTTATTATTACTATTATTATTATTTGTTGTAGTAGTAGTAGTCATTGCTTTTAGTTCACCAGGTAGTTGAATTGAAATTCCACAATTACGTAATATAGTAACAAGAATACCATTGGTTATACGATCCCCATGATGTGAAAGATCAAGTGGTGACCAGCACCAAGGATTATTGTAAAGTAAATTATGCATGCGTCGACATGTTATTGAAAGTTGACATTTGTCAGTAACATGAGTGACAAAACGTAAAATATTAAGAACTAACTCGGACGGAAGTGTTTCCATATGTTTTGATTTTTTAAGAAAAATTTTTAAAGTGTTATGGAATAAATAATTAGAGTATATATAAAAGGAAGCAAGTGTGATTGATTGACTTTAACTGTACCTCTCTTTTCCTTACATCTACCCCCACCCCCCCTTGTTTCACAAGGTCATGCTACATTTTTGTTTTACCCAACAAAAAACTTTGCCAGTCAATAAATCAAATAAAGATGGGATGTACCTTATTTTTATTATTGTTACTTTTTTTAAAAACCCTCCATTTACTTCCTTGATTTATTAATACACATTTGATATGAGACAATTAGTAATTGTCTGCATGGTAAAGTACGTGTACTATACATATATTCGTCCTTCCTGGATATTATCTGCACATTTCAATCACACTTATAAAGAAGAATTGATGCTATAATAATAAACGCATGGTATTACATTGGTAATACAGAATATATATATAGTTGTCTTATCAAAGATGATAAGGATTTTTTATTACCAAAACCAAAATAATTCCCCCCATCTTAAATTTAAATGTGGCCATATAGCTTTTTTATTTTATCATTTTTTTAGCATACGTAACAATAACAAGAGTAATTTACATAGAAATTAGGTTTAGAACTATAAAACTACTATAATAAAAACTAAAGCTAAAACTAGCTTAGAAAGACATGGTTTATACGTAGAAAAATTAAAGATGAGTATTTTTATATACAATTGGTCAAACAATATATCAAAGAAATTGAAGTCTTCCTATTATATGAGTCCACTGTTATTAATATATCAATACGTATTTATATTACTTTTAATTATTCAAGTGATACTTGAACGATGACTTCATATTACACTCCAGGCCTGGGTACTATGTCCTTAATAGGCTAAAATTAAATTGTCACATGACATTGGTTTACGTCCAAACCAATAATGTCAGGAAGCGGCATAATTTCATGGTACAAAATCAGTTTGATTTGATGTCAAAACATAATATTCATATTGTTTGATATATAAAGGGGAGATAAATTATGTATCCTTAATAATAACTTATTTTTTGATACGAATACTTTATGGTCTACTAATATATATACTTTATTTATTATTATTATTATTCCTATGATTTATTTTTGGTAGATGAACATTGGAAAGGGATTCAATTGTTGGTTGATGAGTCTCGCAAGATGATGTCGGTTATTGAGATAATATAATAGTCTGGATAGAATGGTAAAGATACAGTGGTAGTAATAGTGTATCTGTCTAGTAGAAGATAGTATACATGTTTATAAGCAGCAGCAGCTAATGATTATCAATAAATATATATTCCAGGAGACAACAGGGTGTGTAATAAGTCATTTCTCAGTCAAGTATAGACTGATATGCTAAACTTATTTACCAGGTATTATATTTTGATATAACGACTCATCTACTACTAGCAGAATGTTGTTTTTCTGGATATTTATTAATGGTAAGAAGATTACTTGTACAATTTATAGTTAATCAAAATGCATGAAAGTCATAAAATAAACTGTAGATAAGTAATGCATAAGTGCATAACCGAGTCAGCGGAAAAATCATGTAAAGCAAAAAAAAAGACCCGGTGGTAATTCGTATCCAAAAAAAAAATTGAGACGGTACTCTGTCAAAAGCCTTTTACATAATGTTTCTTCTTTTATTCTAACTAGTTTTTTTTTGAGTACGTACTCAAAACATATTTGTGGAGAAATAAATTAAATATCTCAAAAGTAATTGAACCTATCGTCAAAGATTTGTTGAAGAAGGATTCATTTTCAATAAGAAGAAGGTTATTAAAGAAGCAACTAAAAAGTGAATCTCTGATTTTTTTGTGCCTTTACTGTATGCCTATATGAGAAACGTAAAAGTAAACTTTAAGTATATATTATGCAACTATGGTAGCTCACAAATATATACATTGTATATATTCTCTTTTGAGAGAACTGGATAATATTAAAGAATTTGTAAACTTGGTTATTATGAAATCACATAAATTTTTTATTGCTAAGCAAAAAGTAAAATAAAAATAAAAATAAAAAGATTTCTAGTCACGTGAACTGAAAAAAAACCTCTTTATTATATTTAAATAAAAAATCAAGAAAAAAAAAAACTTTAATATAAGGTTTCGGTTAAGACATGTGATCCGAGATCAAAAGATCCTGTGTTCGAATCCTTGCAAAAGTCATTATTTAAATAGTCAAAAATTTTTAAAAAAAAAAGATAAAAAGCTTTGGGGTGATGATGATTAATATTTGGTCCGTGTTACTGAAAGCGGATTAAGACCCCGCGTTCATGTCGAGTAATTTGACCTACACTGAACCTTTGAAAAATATATTCATATAGAGCTTTTTATTTTATTATCATTACCCTTTCTTTTTTTTTCTCATTGAAAAAAGAAAAAGGTCTAATAGCAAGAGAATTCAATTGCATTTTATGATAAAAATTAATAATGGCAAAACAACGCCTTAAACAATTTCATAATTCTATAATTACAGAAAGTTCAACACCTATATCTTGTCCTTCTACAACTACAAAGGTTTCTTTTTTTAAAAAAAAATTCTCTCTCTTTTTTTACACAAACAACAGCTTTGTTTATTTATTTTCTTTCTTTTTTTTTTGAAATAAATTAAGGGGTCTATAAATCACAAACGACAATCAACAAACGACGAAAATCCATTAACAAGTCTCAGTAACATTTCAAAAATGACAGCAACTTTACCACAAAAACAAGAATTGTCAGATGTCGTAGTTGATCCGTTACCTAGCAACAAAACACGTAAACGATCTTTACAACAACAGCCAACCAAGAGTCCAAGGTTTGTAAAGTCCATTGGTTTGCTCTTTACTTTTCTTTTTTTTTTAAAAAGGAATTTCAAATTATCCAATGTTTTTTTTTTCTTATCAAAACAAATTTATATTGATAATAATAGGTTATCACAAGAACGCAAGCAATGGTCACTAAGCGACTTTGAAATAGGTCGTGCATTAGGTAAAGGCAACTTTGGACAAGTATATCTTGCAAGAGAAAAACAAAGTGGATTTGTAGTTGCACTTAAAGTTTTATATAAAAAGGCTCTTGCGGATAGTAAAGTAGAACGACAACTTCGTAGAGAAGTAGAAATCCAGGGAAATTTACGGTAAAAAAAAAAAACCAACCATTATATATTAATTAATAATATACTATATGTGTATGTATACTCAATTAAAAAGTATCAATTTAGTCATCCCAATATTTTACGACTGTATGGTTATTTTCATGACGAAACACGTGTATTCTTAATATTGGAATTAGCAGCAAAAGGTGAATTATATAAAGAATTACAAGCACAAAAGAAATTTCCAGAGGAGGTGGCTGCACGGGTAAGCAAAAACAAAAACATTCATTGTTTGATTCAAAGATAAAGAAAAAAAAAAGTGTTTATAGTTAGCATGATTCAAATATACATATATATATATATATATATATATATAGTATGTTGCACAAATGGCAAATGCATTACTTTATTTGCATGGTAAACGAGTTATCCATCGTGATATCAAACCAGAAAATCTACTACTTGGTTTAAAAGGAGAATTGAAAATCGGTGATTTTGGTTGGTCTGTCAAGACAGGTGTTACAGAGTATGATTTCTGTTTTTTTTTAATCTACTGATAAAAAGCTATTTACTGTGAGGAATAAGATTTCACCATTATTATGCAAAATTTAATAGAAGCCGACGACGAAAAACATTATGTGGAACATTAGATTATTTACCACCAGAAATTGTAGAAGGACGAAGTCATAATGAAAAGGTTGATTTATGGTCACTTGGTATTTTATTATACGAAATGTTATGTGGAAACCCTCCTTTTGAAGAGGAAAATAGTTATGAAACAACGTATCGTCGAATAATTCATGTGGACTTACAAATTCCAGATCATGTTAGTAAAGAAGCATCCGATCTTATAAAAAAGGTAAATTGTTATATTAGTAAAATAAATTTGAAAAAAAGCAAACTTTTATTAACATTTTTTTCACAAGCTATTGGTATATAAATCTGTTGAAAGATTACCATTACGAAGCGTCATTTTACATCCATTTGTTACCAAACATGTACAACAAGCAAAACGTGCATCATCTTCTTCTTCGTCATCAACTCGATAAATTATTATTATAATTTAAGAATTATTAGTTTTCTTTTTATATGTTATTCGTTACTTTTCATTTTCACTTTTTATTTTTGGTTCCATCCAGAATTTGCTTATGTTGTTATCATTCCCTCCAATCTCTTCATTTTCATCCTCTCAAAAATGATAATTCTGTAGCCTTTTCACTTTCATCCCATTTTTCATGGAGAAAAAATCCATGATAACAAATAAAAGCCCTATGTATATAGATTTTCAACCAAATAAATTATAACTATGTAACTTTCGTCATCTTTTAGTATTCATAGTTTCCTCCCCCCCCTCACATTTAAATGAATAGATATAAAATAAAAAGAATATTTTCAAGTAAAAGTATAGTGCAGAAAAAAAAACCAGAGGGCAAACCAAATCAGCCATTGTATTTCTTTTTTTTTTTGTTCAATAAAAAAACTCGTAATAATGAAGTCAATACATAAAATCTGCCTATCGATTTAAATATACCCGCTAAACTAATGATATGATTACTTCACATTCATTCGCAATTGTTTACTTCTATTAAATTTTAAATACAATTGTAAAGTAAAATTAATATAACAGTTTTTTTTTTACTTTTGACAACAACTCCATTCTCTCTCTTCCATCAAAAAATAATAACTTACGCGAGTGAAGCGGAATCGTGGGGGAGGAGTACGAACGCGACGGTCAACAACGGAACGAACACGAACGACACGAGCGTGAATAGCGCAAGAAACACAGTAGTGAAGCTTCACGTAAAGTTTGGGAATGGCATATTCCTCATAAACGGAAGCTTCTTGAAGATCACGGACAGCGGCGGCTTCGACCATGTTACGGACATTGAAGCGCTTGATAGCCTTGTCCTATAATAGTGATAATAAAAATATGTTTGTTTGTTGAGTATTTCAAAACATTATTAAAATTAAAAAGCTTTCCCCCCTTCAACTAAATTAATTATTAGTTTTTACCTTGGGAACACAGCGAGAGCAGTTAATGCAGCGAACAAACTTGTTATGGCCACGGCCGTGCTTGTTGCGTCCGTTATTTCTTCTCTTGCAAGTCTAAAATACATTATTTTATATTGACATGACCCATTAAAAATATATGGACCAAAAAAGGAGAAAACCGTTGGTAAGTAAAATAATTTATAAATTATTATTATTATAATTATTATATCATCCTTCTTGTCCCTTTTCCTCCACTCCCACTTTTCTCCAATGGAGATGTGTTTTATTTTATTTTTCCAATTCTCCAATTCCAAACGTTTTATTTTTCTTTTATCCAATTATGTTGAGAATATTATATCCAAATGGTCGTTCGTTAATAATAATAATGAAAATAATCCGATTTCATGGTTGATTGATTGATAATGTTGATGGATGGATAGACGTTTGGATGATTGGATGGAAGTGAGAATGGAGGATGGACGAGGATTTTCGAATGGGATTGTTACGCACCATATTACGGAAAAAGAGGTAGAACTATGGATTCATTCATCAGGGCCTTTTGCTCACTATCAAGTCCGAACCCAAAAAGGAAACTGCCCGAGTATATAATTTATCATCTCGCGCCGCATGCTAAACCTTAGATTATTTCTACCTTTATTTCTTTTTTTCTAATATATTTAATATTATAGTTATTATGATATACTCATAATTGTCGCTATTATAGAAAAAATTAACAATTAATCACCATACTATCACCATAACAACAACCATAGCAACAAAAAAAAAACTTTGAATTATATATATGTAAAATATAATGATTATATATAAAAAAGAGAATAGTGATAGTAGGATGGTAATAAGAATAACAATAAAAATATGGAGTAAATGTGTCTAGGTATAATATTATAAAATATATATTCTTTTTACGACATTATGCAATTATCTTTTTTCCCGTGAGTTTCTTCATAAGATATTAAAGTTGCCAATCGTATTTGTTCATCTTCCGTTAAACGCTATTATTATTTTTTAGAACCGAAAAAAAAAATTGAGTTCATACATTCTCATATCCTTCTTTTTTAAATTAAAAAAAAAAACAATAATTTACCCCATTTTTTGCCTTATCCCTAAGCCGTGCTAATTCTTGTTTACGTTGCTGAGGGTTTTGTACTCGATTATTTTGTGGTCTAGTGTAACAATATGAATGCATGAATAAAAATAAAAATAGCTTATTTTATTTTATTTGGTTTCAAATCCAATTATATTTACCTGTTTGTTTTAGATGCTCCCATTGTTGTTGTATTAGATGACGATGGTGTGGTGTTGTTTTTATTCGACATAAACCCTTTTAATCCAGAAATACCTGCTTTAGGTTTCGCTCCAAGTATTGATCCCCCTCCTCCTGTTTTACCATAGGTACTTGTATAACGATTTTCTTTTTTACACTCATGATCTAATGGTAATCTATGTTTGACACAATATGCTTTTCCACAATCTGAACACTGCATTGGTACTAATAATTTTGCTTTACATCCTTTTTGTCGACAAAGGTTAGATGGTTTTTTTGTATCTGCACAATTGTTTTGAATATGTCTATTGACCTATAAAAAATTAAATAGTTAGTTTTATTATATTAACTTTCCTTTCCCACCCCTCCTTCTCCACCACCTTTTTTTTATCCAACTCAAAAAAAAACAAGCCAAAGAGATATGATTTATACGATATAAACACATACACGAATATTGGGATCTTCAGTTCTCGGTCCAGGAACAGGATTTTCACAAATTGGACATGTAGGTACACTATAGTATAGAAATATAAATACAATAAGCTTATGCAAGTAATTAGTTAAATTAACTACTACTAACCGAACATCAAGTTGTGGATCGCTTAAACTTGGACACCGATGGTCATCGAGTTTAAAATGGTCTTGGCTTATGAAAAAAAAGGTATTAGTTAGTATATATATATACTCCATAAAAATGGATTGAGATTTTTTTTTCTAAAAAAAAAAATTTACCAAAAGATCTTTTTACAATGATAACAAGTATAAGGAAGAAAATCTATTCAAATAATTGACAAGTTAAAAAAATGGGGGTTTTTTTCTCATTTGAATTCATCTATAAAAAGAACAAATGATATATAAAGCTATAATTCAATTTACCAAGTTGTGAACAGTCTTCAAAAGTACACTGTTTTCCTAGTTCAGGGAATTCCATGTTAGTGATAGTTAAAAAAAAGGGGGTAAAGGAATAATTAGTTAAGAAAAAGAAAAAAAGAGAGAATATAATGCCTTTTCCCTTCCTGCCCTCTTTTTTTTTCGGTTTCCCCCCACAACCAAAAATGAAGTAAATTACGCAATTTAATCTATTTATGGAATGTTCAAGAATAATTTTTTTTATAACCAGGTAAAAGGATTTGTAATTAAAGAAAAACTAAGACACTTTTTTTTTATCAGATTAAAAATTAAAAAAGTTGTTATTATATATATATATATTATTAATAAATAGAATAAAATAAAGATAATGGATTCAATAATGGGCAAAAAGATTATTACGAAAATTCATCGATGCTCGTGATAATGAAAAAGCAACACTTCCTCTACTTATTGTTGACCCATTACTACTACTATGAACACTTGCACTTCCAGAAAGTGAATTGGCTAAACTTTTTCTTGATGATGATGATGATGATGTTGTTGTTCCACTGATATTACTTGAAGAAAAACTAATTCTTGTTCCTAGAACAACATTGGATGCAGTAGTAATTCCACTACTATTATTACTTGGGATATTATCGTTCATACTATTATGACTTGTTGTTGTTGATGATGATGTGGATGATAGTTGTACTGTTAATTCTTTCTCACTTTTAGTACTGCTACTTGTTGTTGCTGAACCACGATAAGCTCTCTTTTCCATTTCTTTGGTTGTCTTTGCACCTGATTTTTTAAGATATTCTGAAATACTTTTGAATCCACCTGATTTAGCAAGGTCCAAGGGAGTAGGTGTTTGTTTTAAAACATAATGATTTGGATAAACACCAAAATCGCCAATAAGTCGTGTAATCATCTTGAGACGACGCTGGCGTACAGCATAATGTAATGGTGTTTCTCCTTTATTGTCAATAGGATCCATTTTAACATGACAATCTCGAATAAACATAGTCATCATCTTTATTCTTCCATATTTACATGCATAATGAAGTGGTGTTGCACCTAAATAAATTTTAAGGTTTTTTTTTTAATAATGAAAATAAAAACTTGTCAGTTCATTACATACGCTCCCCTCTCTCCTTTTTTTTTTTTTTTGATTCTATTCCCACCACTCCTATTTTTTTTTTGTTTCGGAATAAAATCCCAAACACACATGTAAACACAACAAAGAATAAAAAGGAAAATAACAAACCTTCAACATCAACAATATCAAGTAATGCATATTTTGAAGCACGAATAAGATAAATTGCCACCTCATCATCTCCTTTTTCAAGGGCTGCATGTAATGCAGTCATTTGCCTTGGTCCACGCTGAAAAATATCAGCTCGAGCACGTTCTAATAATAAACGTATACCAGTAAGATAGCCCAATTGACCAGCAAGAACAAGTGGTGTTGTTCGATTCATTTCTTCTGGTGCTAAAGCGATCACATTTGGATTGGCACCTGCTTCAATAATACGTGATAAAGCACTTGCATTTTTAACTGCTATTAAAGCATGAATTAATCCATAACCTTCTTTAACAGATTTTAATGAAGATGAATTTTTAGCAACGTTAGGTTGTCCACCACGACGAAGATAATTACTATGACAATAATAATAATAATATTTTAGTCAAAAGATTTTTTTCCCCATCAACAAAAAAAGTAATTATATCAATGCATGCATGCATGGCAGAGAATGCATAATAACATTCCCAATTAGCTCGATTGGGAAAAAACAACGATTTTTTACCTTATTAGGGAATCTACTTCCGCTTTATTATTTTTACCCCGCGCAATGGTATCCCAGAATCCATCTCCACAAGCAAATATTAATGACATTGTTCGATTTTTAGTCGTTGGATCTATAGGAGTCTCTTCGTTACCTTCTGTTGCTGCTGTATCAACTAATACTTTATTACTACTGCTATTATTTGATGTACTATTATCATCTTGTTGTTGTTCTTGATGTAAAGAAGAGGAAGAACGATTTTTCAATGTCGCAGTAGAAGAAACGGTTCGTGTAGGTGGTGGATAAGATGGAGGAGGTGGAAGAGAAATAGATGGAGTTGGTAAACTGGGTCTTTTACCCGCTAGTTCTATTGGAAGACTTTTGGTAGAGTTTGTATTGATATTTTCTTCTTGTTGTCGATCTGACATTGATATAACTGCCATTAAATCTACTATTCGATCTTCTTCCTTGTGGTTGGTATCGTTTTCTTCTTGATGTAATAAATTGTCGTAATCGTTGTAATTAGTATTATCAGTTGGGTGTCGATAAATTGGGTGAGTATTAGTATGTGGAAGAAAAGAAGGAGCGTTTTGAATATTATTTTGAGTATAAGAAAATGACCAATCTCCTGCTGAGCTGCAGGCTGATGAGCCACAATAACTTTCGTTGTTTTCGGAAGCAAAAGATCTATTCCTTTGTGATCTTGTTTTAATTCTTGGAGGTGTTGGAGATAATATCATAGTATTATTTTTATTATTACTTGATGATGCAATTCGTCTTTGCCAATCAAGAATATCATTATCACTTAGAAACATGTTATTATTATTATTACAATTTGTTTTTGTTTTTGATTGTTGTTTTTGTTTTTGATAATATAATTGATGTAATCGCTCATATTTTGTTTTATAAAATCGCATTTCTCGAACTGCTTTATCATAATGTGATTGTTGAATTGTTAATTCATGAAGTAAGTCATCATGGGCTGATTTGACATTATTAAATGATTGTATTAGTGTATTGTATTGTGTGGTATAATTTGCTGAAAATTCTTTGATGGCTGTTTTAAGTCGTTGTTGTAGAGTTATGTTATCAATGTCACTAGTAATAATATCGAGGATTTGGGTAGGTGTTATGTATTGTTCGTTGTTAAGGGGGTATGAAGAAAAGGGGAATGTCATACTTTCTTGATCATCTTCTTCTGTATCAATTATACTAGTGTCAGTGGCGGTGGTATATCTGGAATTTGTTGCTGTTGTTGTTGTAGTGGTATCGACTAATGAGTGATCCATTTCACTATTATCGTTGTTATTAGTATTTTTAATCATATTATTATTGTTGTTGTTATTCAAAGTAGTTATATTATGAGAAGGAAGGATATCTTTGTTAATATTAAGTAAAGGAGAAGAAGAGAACATTTGTTTAAAAGAAAGTTGTAATTTTGATTTGAAAAGGAAAAGAGAGAAAAAAATTAACTATGATATGTTCATTGTAATTATAATTATTAGTATTTTACATAAACCATTTATAGAAAACGAATAACCAGTTAGAAAAATGGTGTTACTTTTAATGTGTGTTTGTTGTAAAGAATTAGGGCAAAAAGTTGATATTTTTAAAGTTCTATCCTCCGCCCCTGCATCCTGTCCCCCTTCTTTCATTGTTGGTAAAAAATGATCGCCCGTTCAATCAGAATGAAAGACTGTATATTTTTATATTAGAAACAATGACACAAAAAGAAAAGTACACGAGCCTCACTATTTTTTTTTTGATCAGCACATTTGCAGTTTATAGTAATTAATCCTTATAACTATCGACTAAGCTTATCTTCCCCCCCCTTTTTTTCCCTACTCAAATTTCTTTCAAAAATCCGTTACCATGGTAAAGTCAAAAAAAAATTGTCTTATCTATTTTCATATATTGAAATGCCATTAATATTAAGGATCTTAACCCTCTTCATTGTATCATCCCTTGTTTTGGCAAAGGGCTGATCATACAATCTACCCTTGAGCTTGAAACTGTAGCACCAACATAAGGCAACACAAATAAGTTTGGTATCCATGGCTGATCAATTTTTTCTTTTTATTTTTTTTAGAAAAGAAAAAAAAATACTATTAGAATCATAATATATATAAACAATATAAATATCTACAAGAAAACCATAACAAAAAAAAACATTTAAGAAAAAAAAAAGATGACAATAGTAAAGAGGGGAACAGAGGGAGAGGGAGAGGTATTATCTTGTTCAGTCATTTGATTGATCTTGAATAATAATAAAAAAAAACCCCATTAAAAAAAGTATATGTAATTATAAATATATATGTATATGTTGTAATGTTATTTCTATGAGTTGTATAATAAGAAAAAAATTGTAGACTTTTTGGTTTTTTCTAATCTGTTTCTGTCATATTCAACCCTTCATATTCAGGACTCCGCCGTCTTCCCATCTTCTTCATTAATGCTAAATAAAACATATATTTATAAGTATGAAGTTATTTAAAAAAATAACTAATCATTATATCATCCATTTATATATATCACTTACCATTCCAAAGTTTTCCTATTGCTTCTCTATATTTTACTTGTACTAACCATATTGGAATAGCAAGTAAAATGAATCCAAGGGATGTAAAACTTTCCCAAGGAGCTGCCATAAATGGCATGACACATAAAAAGAGTGCCACTATACAAAATAATATCGGTGTTGTTAACCATACACGATAAGGTCGAGTAAGATCTGGTTCTGTATATCGAAATACAAGTAATGAAAGAACAGCCAAAAAGTAAAAGCTATATATATAAAGTAATAATAGTAGTGTTAGTGTTAGTGGTTGGTAAAATAAAATCATTCATATTATGCAGAAAAAAAAACAGGAATTTCGTTAATACTTTACATCCATGCACAAGTAGAATAAAAGTTAACCAAAGCACGAAATGAACCAATGATAATCATTATAGTTGTTAATAGGCCTTGAAGCACGATGGCTGTAATAGGTGTTTGTCGGCTTGCATTAAGCTTTCCAAAAACACTGGGTATATGACCTTGTTTTGCAGAAACATAAATGATACGTGATCCAGTAAATACAGTAGCATTAGCTGTCTATATAATATATATATATTAACAACCCAAAAGAGAATCAAGAAAAAAAAGTCAATTTGTATGAATAAGCCAATTATTATAATTATTGCTGTGGAAAAAAACACTTACACCAAAACAACTTAAAGCAACGCATACTGCTAATAGAATCCCACCGACAGGACCAAAAATCTTTTTACCAAAATCCATAGCAACAGTATTGGTATGCATGACAACTTGTGGACGAAGTACAGCTAAATAAGCTACGTTGGAAAACAAGTAACATACAATGACAATAGGAATACCGATAAATATCGCACGTGGTAAATCTTTATGTGGATGCTTCATTTCTCCAGAAACATAATTTAAATTATTCCATCCATCATATGCCCATAAACCTTTTATAAATACAAAAATACATCCATATTTATATTTTTATCAGTAAAAAAAATGAAGTCGTTTACTATTAAAAAAAAGGGAAAATAACCGTTTTTTCTTTTACCTGAATAAAATGCTAATGAATATTGACCAAATGAAAGTTGATCAAAACCAGCAAATGGATCACCTTCAAAACTTGTACCTATTACAGTACCTTTCGCAAGCATAACAACGCCAGTAATTGAAATAACAATAGCAGCTAATACTTTGAGAATAGTTAAAAAATCTTGAACACGAATACCTGCTCGAGTAGAAAATGCATTGATAATATTGACAAGCCAAAGACTAATCACTGCTAATAATTTAGGTAAATATCTTGGAATAACCGAATCAGCAAGTTCTACAGCTGCTTCAGAATCATGTGGTACTCGAAAAAAATAGGTGTGAAAAGCTATTCGAGAAACATATTCACCAAAAACTGTACATACAATGGCTAAACTTCCAGGCTATATAATTGTTATTTTGTTATTTTGTTTTACTGATAATGAGAAATGTGTGGTTCTTATTATTCATGTATGTAATAAAAATTCAAATTAAAAGAAAATATTTTACCTTTTGTACAACTATACTCACAAACTCAAAAGTAAATGAGACAAGACTACCAAAAGCACGATAGAGGTAAACAGATTCACCACCATTCATTGGTAACATTGTACCTAGTTCGGCATAACATAACGCGCCACATAATGCAAGTAAACCAGAAACAAACCAAATTATCAATGCTGTACCCGGTCCTTCAACTGCTTCTAGTACAGGTCCTATATATTTCCCCATAAAGTATTTATGTTTAATTTTTGCTGTTGTTTTTCCATCATATTACCCCTCCGTTAAAATCATTCATCTCTCTCTCTCTCTCTCTCAAACTATATATATACCAAATAATATAATAAAAAGAATAAAAAGTATATTAAGGGAAAAAAGGAAGAGGGAGAACTGAAAAAAAAATACTTTTTCTTTTAAAGAGAAAAAAAAAAGAAGACAGGATATTACCCTTTTACCTGGAGAACTGAAAAGACCACTACCAATCATAGCACCAATGACTAAACCAAGACCATTTAAAAAAGATACTTTTTTTTGAAGTTCAGGCCCTCGTACTTGAGTTTCTGTTAATGGAATCATTGGAATAGATTCAAAAGAAAATACAGAAGCATTGGATTGATTGGTATGATGAGTGGAAGGTAAAAGTGTTTGTTGACCATCATTATCGTCGGAAAGTAAAGATAAAACTTCATCGTCTGTTAAGTCTTCATTGTGTTTTAAAGAAAATGTCGTATCAAGTTCATGATCTTGATTATTGTATTCAGGAGACGACGTTGGCATTGATTATTCCCTTGAGGAAAAAAAAGAAGAAGAAAAAAAAAGGATTAAAAAAAGAAAGAAAACTGTTAATGTATACTATATATAATATATTGTATGTTATCACCAAAAAGAATTCGGAAGTGGAACTTCGAATCCGCAAAAAAAAAAAAAAAAGATTTTTGTTTCACATAATATCATATATTTCGTTGCATAAAAGTGCATAGCTAGCTATATAATATATGTATATAATAATACAGGTTAATATTACAAATCTAGAAGGAAACATACCATTGTGGTTCATTGGCTTATGTTTTTTTTAATGGATTGATTTTTAATGATGACAGCTAGCCCTGGAGTTGTTGTTTGTGACAACTTGAACTCTATTAGACATCTATGTTTCACAAAGACTTTTTTAATGTTTGTTACCAGGAAACATTAAAGAAAAAACATAAATGTATAAAGCCTAGAAGGAAGACCAACATAGTATATCTGTATACAAACAAACAAACAAACTGAAGTTGACAAGGAAGCATTCTCGTTCTCCTTTTATTTTATCATTTTCCTATTCTCTTTTCTTTATAAAAGAAATTAATGTATGCAAGATGCAAGATTCTCCCTACTTCTACACTACTACTGACACTGTCACTGTACTGAACCTCATTTATTGAAAAATATATAAGAGACAAATGATGTGTAGTTTTCTAAATAGTTCCTTCTTTCTTTTTACGTATATACCTTTTGAAATATATTTCAGTTCTTTTTTTCATAAAAAAAATGACCCTTTTTTCTACTACAGTATTACGTGTTATTCTATCATTATCAATATTTTTACTTGGTCAAAACATTATTCTTGCAAGCTCAGCATCAACAACTTCTCCAACAAGACAAGAGCCCGACTTGGGTATTGCTCCTGGTGCTCTTCTAGATAATTGTGTTTGTATGAGTGGTGATGATCAAGATTTTACAACTTATAATGGGCGTTTAACAAGACAGTGTTGTGATAAAAATGAAGTTGGGTTTTACTTTACTACATTGGATTTCTGTACTCATATTGAACCAGGTCGTCAAACAGAATATGGTGATTGTTGTGCAACTCAGAAAGGAGGTTATGGATTATGTTCAGGTCCATTACCTGCTATTATTCCGAGAACTTAGTGCGCCTTTTTAATTTAATTGCTACCTATGACAAGGTATATACTTTTTCCTGAATATGAAAAGAAAAAGAGAAGATATTCATTTAGAGTATTGATATAATATATAGTAGCATTATATATAAATTAACGTAACGTTATATTTTGTAGATATGAAAATTTACTTTCTATATAATAAATAATATAATTAATATGTTGATCAAAAGTAGTAGAAAAAAAGGAAGGGAGGAAAGGTGGCGTAATAGTACATTTATTTATCCAAATAGAGAGTTAATAATTATTTTTTTCGTCATTACGTATAAAATAAAAAATACATTTTGTATTTTTGATAGCAATAAAGTTGATGTTTTTCTTTACGTTCACATATCTGTCGCGTGAATATGATTCTTGGTATTTTGTCCACTACAGAAGAAAAAATAGTATCAAAGATTGTTCGGTGAGAATGTATAATAATAGATCAGCACTTTTTACTAAAATAAGCGAGAACAATTGTATTAAATAGAGAATTTATCTTTTAATAAAAAAAATATGAGTAGATATAATGTATGATTATTTTTTTCACCTTATTAATTTCTAATAGCTGGAGTTTGTAGATACAGTTTTTTATATAATTGTTCAAAAGTACAGTTTCAAAGTAACACATTCATGTTTCCTTCTCTCTCAGTTCTCATTTCCCTCTCTCTCTCTCTCTTTTTTTTTTTATATGCCATGCTGGATGAATCCGGAAAAAAGAAAATGTATATAGAATGGTGAAATACAGTCTTGGAGTTTGTGCAACTTGACATGTACTTGGTCTAACGCATTTCTTATATGTTGAACTACGGCAGGTACTAAAAGTTGTGTCATCCTGAGGTCGTGCCATCCCCCATGACTGTGTTTATTTTATTCCGTTGTGCTTGGTCGTGCCATTGATCCTTCCTTATGTACTGCCCTGCCCTGAAAGTTGTACCTTTGCATAAATAATATTTTCTAACATATAATGAGATTTAAAAACCAGTGTTTTGTTTCGTTTTGAATAATTTTTCTTTTTGGTTCAGTAGTATAATGATAATGAAGTATGCTAATCAACTTATTAAAAGCACATGATAAATTAAAATAAAAGCATCGTATAAACCACGAAATTATAACAGGGGTGAAATAAAATGATAAATAATGCGAAAGTTGATTAAATCTTTTTACTAAAGGAAAAATTTAAAAATAATATAATTGTTAGTAGTAAAAAACCATAAAAAAAGATAAAGAAGACCAAATGTGTATCTATAAGATAAACTATTTCCCAAAAATCATATTTGAAACTGTAATACTGTATAAATCAAGCTAACATTCATACCGTGCACTTCCATTAACCAAAAGTATTACTTACATTGGTAAAGAGGGTTTAAGTAAAAGATATTCATTATTAGTTACCTGATAAATAAGAATAATACTATCTATACACATATGTAATCTTACTATTATGAAGCCCAGTATATCATAATTTCAAGCATCAATGGGTAGTTATTGAAAAGTGCATCCGTAAGGCATGGTCGAAGACAGCGGCATCAAATTACGGGAGGATGGCACGACTTTTGGTCGCTGTTGTTGAACTACAAGTTTCTCTGTGGTTATCTATATGTAGTATAAATAAGACATCTTTTTTCCTCAAAAAAATCTTCAGTTTTACTAAGTTCTAATAAAATACTTAGTTAAGCCCCTCTTATTTTTTATTTTCACCCTACAATGGGGATTGATTTTCCTGGTTATTCAATTTACCGAAGCCTTGTACTCTTAAATTTTTATTAGTGATCATATTTATTATAACTTATCTTTTTCCCTGAGTCATATACTAGGAGCTATATTACTTTTTATTCATTTTTCTTACATGATATGAGCGAAATGTCTCAATATACAGTAGCGCAGCAAAGGAAGAAAAACAAATTTATTATTTTATTTATTGATTAATTTTGTTGTAAAATGTAAATATATATGGTATTGGATGTTTGTAACTATTTAAAAAAACATGGTGATAATAGCTACGTAACTCTATTCTAGCTTTTAAATTATTATTAAAGGTATATAACAAAGTCTCAAAAAATTTATACCTTGTCTGTTTTTCTTAATTACCCCACATCAGATAAAAGAAATCTTTCAAAATATGTGGGTGAATTGACATTGTTTGGCCAGGATTGATGGAGGTACGTACTGCTAGAGGCTTAATTATCAATGTTGTTACGATTATGGCATTATTGCTGTTGAAGTTGATGTTGACCATATGCTCGGCTCAATTCAGCGATCTCTTTATCGTCAATTTCGAGCAAATTTCCTTCTTCATCAATAATCGACAATTCTTCATCTTGGTTTAAACTATTCTACTCATCATCATCTGGTTCGTTAGGCGTATTATTGACATCTGTTTACTGGTTGCAAAGTATCAGTAAATATTAATTATTTACTATCAGTAAAGCAATAGTGTAAATTGTTACCTTCTTCTTATTGCGACTGCTAGCCTACTAGCTGTTGGTGGGTGGATGTAAGACTATTAACTTCTGATATTATTGTTGTTGGTGCTGGTTGTTGTACTCGAACATTTTTATAGGTACGAAGTTTAGAAAGTCTGACACCTACTTCAAAACGAGAATTTCCAAAAGCTCGTAAATATTCATCATGTGCAGTGACCATGGCACCGGGTACTGGAACCTGCTTGATCTTGACAATAACACGGTCCTTATTGACTTTAATAATGTCATTTGGTTTTTTCGCTGCTTAGAAATTTCACCATATGCGACCGCTTCGTTAAACAATCTTGGACGGAATGAAACAGGATTACCTAGATATAATATATATATAAGAGCCATCAGATGAATACATGATTATTATAGAAATAATGGTAAAATTGCTTTATTATAATACAGTACCCTTATCGTCAGCAGTAGGCTCTTATATATGAATTCCAATTACACAAGGACTACTATTAACGTCTTCAAAAACGTTTAAAAATGCCCATGCATCAATAGCGGCAAAGCTGATTTGGGCTTAAGTCAGCTCTAGTGCGTCCCGACCGACTACCTATAACGTGATTGACTGATCTTTATCTAAAGAATGCTCCAATACTGCTTCACAGATAGCAGCAATCCCTAGACGACCGTTGTGAATTACACCTTTACCTTTGCAAAACACGCCCAGCTCAAGATCTCCTTTGCAAACAATCTTGAAATCACGTTGAATATTACTTAAGTCGCCATTGACACACCCCGACCTAGTTTTACCACCGACTCGTTTTTCAACAGTTTGCAGAGTGAACTTGGTAATTCGCCAAGGCCGGACAAGCATACAATTATTATCTGAAGTTTAAAATGTCGCGATTTTTCCTAGTTGATATGTTGCTGGTACAATTCATTTTTACTCATTTATTCAACCGCTAACCGTGGTCCATATTTTATACACACTTTGTCGTAAATTCATTATAAATCCAGTCTCTGGTTAACAATCACTATTTGATAAATACTGTACACTAATATCATTTTCATCACCAAAACATTAGCTCGTAGTAGCAAAGCTACATTATATCAACTATCATTTTTTTTTATCTTATCCGTACAGCTTAGTTATTTTTCCAGTATATTCTACATATTAGTACCAGCTGCGTTTCAATTCGCTAAACCAGTATAGTTTAAAATTTATGTTTATTCAGATGGAAGACTAAAAGACCTTCGCCTATAGGCCTGTGATCGCTTCCTTGCAGTTCGTTAGGATTAAGAGTAAGTGTATATATACATATGAGATAGGGGCTAAAAATAAAACTGAAAAAAACCTAGTATGGGAAAAAGTTAAATTGATGGGAGAAAACGTTTTGGTGTGGCTGGAGAGAAGGTAATGAAATGGATAAAAGAAAGAAGTTGCTGATGTAGAAGTAGAAAAGATACTACGTTTAAGGTAGGGGTTGGGTAGTAGGAGAGTTAGAAACATTCATGGCGTCCTCTGGTGCTGGTTCGTCCGTGTCATAATCGTCATTTGGATGACTCAAGTAGTCAATTTCTCGTAGTACACGTATGAGGGCTGGCCAGACCGTTTGCCTTTTACCGAAAGTCAGACCAACTTCAGACCTTGGGAGATGGTTGAGTATATAGTCGAGTGGTTGTTGTTCATGCCTTAATGAACGGATATCTCCGAAAGCACCCTTATTAAGGGCTTCAAGAAGGGTGAGTAGTAGTGGGCAAGAACCATAATATTCTCGGTTGGCAGTAATTACACCACAGCGGCAGTTATTAAGTGGGTAAGATGGTAGCTAGTGCATTCTCCATTTAATTAGCCGGTGTTGATCATGACAAAGACTATATACAAAGAAGGGAGGTGGAAGAGAAATCGAAATTTTTGTTTTTACAATGATCTGGACGATAATGAATAAATGATGGGTAATATAATGATGTGTTGGCTAAAGATATTTGAATGTGTACGGAAAAATAGAGAGAGGTAAAAAAGAAAGAATAATCAATCTATCAAGTCAATTTTTCGTTTTTGTGCCTTGGGTGTAATCAACACAGGTGGAAGGTTTGTGGAAATGCTATTGGGGGTCTCAACAATCACCACGCCTTGATTATTGTTTTTGGCAAGTTCATTGTCCAATTTAACATACAGATCTGATAACGAGTTCTATAACATATATCAAATATGTTTGTTAGTACGTATTGTAAATAATAATTTAATAGCCTCATTTATCAACAACCCTTCTTATAGATAAGCTATTTAATTACCTTCCATTTGAACAAAAAATCTAATGTTTCTTTAAATTTTTTGAGTTGAGTTACTCGGATTGATATCATGAGATCCTGGTACGATTTAGCAACAATATAATTATCATTATATGTAAGTGTGTATGCATATGCATGACTACCTATAGGGGTGTTGACAACAAGTGTGATTAATGATTATATGAAAAGAATTGAAAATAGAAGAATATAGCAAAAAAAAAAAACTCGTTACCTGCCCAGTCCATAGCAATGATCCAGTTATGCACCATGGGAAATTTTTGGCACATTTGGGTGTCGAATTCTATTTCCCAAATGTGCCAAATGTGCCAAATGTGCCAAAGGTTTCCCATGGTGATTGTGACGCCATCCTGATCAATTTTGATAAAATTGTCGCGTTTGTTTCAAGATTTTTAGCTTGTTGTTTCAACAAGATTGATTCAGTGGCATCACTGCACTTCCATTCGTTGCTACACAAATCGTAATTATTTTTATCCATCTGAGCTTTCACTAAAAGATCAATTTTATTCCCGTATGCGTATTCTTGTCCCGGAACGCCGTTATATCCTGCTAACGCTTGAAGTATTACCATAGGATCTTTGGTTGTTTTGGCGACGCATTCACCACTATACACCCACAAAGCATCCAAGAAAACGGTCAATTATCTGTATACTTTTTTTATTCTCCCTCTCTCCCCTCTTCTCCTCTCCACTCATTATTTCTTACTCTTCCAATAAAATGTCGGTATTTCGGAAAGAATATCCAAAATAACAGCGAATCGTCTATATACAGTGGTTTCCGTAGCACTTTTATCATCACACTATAAAAAAAATTCTGAGGTTTGGCCGCAATTGGCCGCAAGTGAATAGTACGGCCAAATGCGGCCAAATGCGGCCAAACCTTTTTTTATGGTGCAGACCAATCTTCAAATTGGGTTATGCTAAAAAAATAAAAATAAAATTCAAATGGTTATTTTTTGTATTCTTATTAAGCTCATTCCAGTTAATACTTACGTGATGTGTAACATGTTTAGCATTTTATATATATCACTAGATTTTTGTTTACAATATTTCGTTTGTTGAATGTGAATTTTTCAATGATTGTATCTGCATTTTTAATTGTACTAGCAAATAGAAGTATAACTCTTTGCTTAGTTTTTTTTTTTTTTTTCATTTCCTTTTCTCTGCTTTCTTCTCTCTCTTTCTACTTTTTTTTTTATCTATCTTTTATAATATCGTTGAATACCTTGATAGCTTCTTCAGATAACCCAGTTAGCGAGGGTATTTCAGTATTTTGAGCAGATTCAAGTTGTGTCGATGTTAAAATTGTCTTAAGAAAATCTACAGATTTTGGAGATATCAAATTGACGATACTCGACATTGATAATCTATTGTATTATTCAATAAAACGAGTATTAATTATTATAAAACTCAATATTTAAGAAAGATAATATATTAAAAAAGGTAATGAGCATATTACTTTGTGTTAATGTCGGTGCTGTTATCCCAACCTTCTTTAAGTAAATTTCCCGCAGCAGCGCCAAGTAACCGGTCGTGAAGTGTAACTTTCGATTGTATTAATCGATCAATGAAGGATTTGGCATTATTATCTAATTTATTGCCATTGATCTATAAAGAAAAAAGTTTATTGATTAATAAAAACGAAAGCAAAAAACAAGATACATATAGCGAAATACACGCATATGTCTTTTGGTATTACATATTAGACCTACTACAAACTGAACGTAAATTTTCATGAAATGTTCTGCATCAGATAAGTAATCGCTACTCTCAAGAAAATATCTTGTTCATTGGTGGTACTTTGGTCTTCTGTGGGAACACTTTCTTGGCTATTTTCACTTTCTTCATTTTCAGCTACGCGTCTCAAACGAACCAAAGCTTGAATTATATATGCTTGTGTTGAATTTCTCTGTATAATACAGAAGAAGAAAAACGAGAGAAGAAAGTCAATGATTGAGGTTAGAAAAGCATTAGGTGAAGAAATAAATAACAAATAACAAAAAAAAAGCATTATTACCAGTTCTTCAAGTTCTTTATAATATATCAACCACATCTTTTGTTCGTACTTGGTTGGTCTATCATGTTGAAGCGAACATGGTAGCATGTCAATTTCAATGTCAATGTCAGTTTGTTCGTTATTTGATAATGGCAGGTACTGAAACTCATGCCATCCTGCGGTCGTGCCATCCCCACATGACTGCGTTTATTTTATTTCGCTGTGCTTGGTCGTGCCATTGATCCTTCCTTACTACCCTGCGCTGCCGTGAAAGTTGTACCTTTGCATAGATAATATTTTCCAACATATAATGACGTTAAAAAAGCCGGTGCTTTTGTTTCGTTTTGAATATTTTTCTTTTTGGTTCAGTAGTGTAATGATAATGAATTAACTTATTCAACTTACTAAAAGCACATGATGAATTAAAAATAAAAATATCGTACATTTATATTATATAAATAGAGTACGGGATTATAACAGGGGTGAAATAAAATGATAAATAATGCGAAAGTTGATTAAATCTTTTTACTAAAGGAAAAGTTTAAGAATAATATAAATGTTAGTAGTAGAAAACCATAAAATAAGTACAATAACTATTAAAAAAAAGATAAAGAAGACCAAATGTGTATCTATAAGATAAACTATTTCCCAAAAATCATATTTGGAATTGTAATAATGTATAAGTGGTCAAGTTAACATGCATATCATGTACTTCCATTAACCAAAAGTAATACTTACATTGGTAAAGAGGGTTTGAGTAAAAGATATTCATTACGTATTACCTGATAAATAAGATTAATCTATCATCTATACACAGATGTGATCTTATTATTATAAAGCTCATATATCATAATATCAAGTGACCGAAGACAGCGGAGTCAAATTATGGGGAGATGGCACGACTTTTGGTTGCTCTTTTTGATAATACATACTTGATATCTAACTCTGATCTCAAACTACGGATCAAAAAATTGTATTCATTTATCCAATGCGTAAAATAGCCTTGTGGGCTAGAAACATCGGTGTTTAAGGTAAACTCTGCGAGTTTCGCGTTATATTTGTTTATGAAACCTTTCATGGTGGGGTTTATTGAATTTACGACGTAATCCTCAAGTTCTAACACAAAATAAACAATGAGCAAATCTTTCCACAAAAAAAATAACTGTGACTTACCTTGCCATCCAGAATTACAAGTTGCCATTGTGAATGTTGTATGATTAAAGTATAAGATCTATTGCAGTATCTCTTTATTTTGTTGATGGGAAGAAAGAAAGAAAGTGAAATCCTTGATAAAAGAATTGATCAATGGTTATAACAACAGCAATAATCCGCAGCAATGCATGATCTGCATGAAGTAAACATGTGAAACTAAAAGGCACCGGGTCAAAAAAAAAAAAGAAAGAGGCCTAGAAGGAAGGGATCATGTCCAAAATTGGAAATGAATCGGTTTTTTTTTACCAATACACCGGAACGTTTTCCGGTTTCTTTTCTCTAATAAAATAATTAGTATATGAAAAAAAAAGACTGTAAAAAGTTCAAGTTATTGAAAAAGTAAACAGCGTTCTTAATTTTATTACGAGAACAATCCAGTCATTGTGGTAAAAAAACAGAAAGAAAGGGGGAAAGGGTTGACATTACGTGAATAAAATAAAAAGTAACCATGAAAAGTGGTGTCATTTTTAATTATGCAAGAAAATTCTGCAAAATCTTTCTAATACGTACTTTGGGCGGTGTGTGTAGCTGACGGAGTGGACTTGAAGGAGTACGAGTAAATAGAAGTTTTTACCTTATTTTTTTTTCAGATTGCTATAATATATAGGTACGGCTAACAAGACCAATGGAAAACTGTATCTAATTGGGGGTAAGGATAGGGCATTTTTGTAGAACGATCAATTGGAGGGCAAGATTTAGCCAGTGGCATTGAATCGTTAACAGATAAAATTATAAAAAAATATTTATGTGATAAATAAAAGGATTACAGTAAGATTATTATACAGGACGGACTACTTTTTTGTTACACCTTTGCACGTTTTCTCACAAGAGTTTATAGAATGTTTATTTTCTTCTTCTTTCTCTTAGTTTAGGCCTTTGGATATTGTACTAATGTCAGGTGCCTTAAACAAGTTAAACTCACTTTTAGCACATAATGCTATTGATTGGTTTCTCATGATTTACTGGATTAAGACTTTTCTTTTCAGTCAGAATACAATAATATACTGTTCAGCTGCCAAGACCGTGTTTGATTTGATCGCTGTGATTTTATTTTTGGTGTGCATAGAGAAAAATAAGGGATAGAAAATACATAGAAAGGCGAAAAATAGAACGATATAGAAATTAAATTATGTCTCCAGTTCCTAGGACTATATAAAGTTCTCTTTTAAAAAAATGTTATGAAAGTGCGCAAATAAGAAAAAGAGACAGTTATTTAAGAACGCATTAAGAACAAGTACCTACATATAGTTTGTTAATCAACATTTACAAATTCTAAAAGATATACGTAGTGAGTTGAAATGTATATACTAAGCACATTCTTCGAAAAAAGTTTCATAGTACTGTTTCCCGTTAATTCCACATCCCTTTATTTTCACAGAAAAATGAAAAATCCCCCTATGAAATTAATAGGGATCGTCTGTATAGGCATTCGTATGATATAGTTGGCAATAGAGTAAGTAAAAATCCGTGAAGCCCTATAAAAAATATATGTTAACAATACCTTTGTGTCAAGCAAGATAATAAAGCTTCTTGATATATAAAGTATATATAGCATTTTCCCAGCAAGATATACGGTTTTATATAAGTGTATATTAAGACACCTTAAAAAACATGAAAAATATATCCGATCTTTCCTACGTAAAAGTATTTCATCTCTCCCTTCCTTAGGTTCACATGCGTAACATTATATTTTACTAAGAGACCATTATATACTACTGTAACAAATATCGTAATTGTCAGCTCAGTTTTGTTCAGTAATTTAGCGTAATTAGCCAAGTTAATTCTTTTCAGGTACTCAATTATCGTAAATTATTATTGCATAAATCCACCTCCTTAAATTTAAATGTATATTTTTTTACCCTTTTGATAAGCTAGTAACGAAAGGGACGTGTGGTTTTTTATTCTTTTTATACAATAAAAGTAATAAATTATAAGCTTTTCAATGTCATTGGTTTTTGTTGACATAGGATAAAAAGTAAATAAATAATACGTATATACAAAAGCATATTGTAATTAATAACCATTAACTAGTAAAAAGTTCCTGCAGAAAATAAAGGTGTTTGTTTACCGTGTATTATAAATATTACATTTTTTCAAATAAGTTGAAATTATTTATTTTTATTACGCATGGTGAAATTAAACTGAACGTAGTTTATTGCTCTCTTCTGTTACAAATGGGGAAAACTGAAAAATCTGCGGAGCAACAAAGAAAAAGGCATAGTAAAAAACGACAGTACAGAGATACCAATGAAGGGGGTGGGTAGGGGTTGACTAAATTAAAATAGAAGGTAGTGAAGGAACAATGTCAAGAAGTTTTTTTTAAATACTGCACAGTAACCTCATGTTCGTCAAACCAAAGGTCTTCTTTCCTGGACTTCAGCCATTAGAAAAAATAAAATTTGAAAATCACTACGTAGATATAACAACACAATCAGACAGCATCACGGTAATAACAAGTAATCTAAAAACAGCCATAGAACAACATTTTAAAAGTACACACACACAACGCTACCAACTAAGGAGCAGTAAGTTAGCAAATCAATGTCGTCAGCAATTGGTAATTGATCCAATTCTATAGCTGCCAATGACACCTGCAGAACGTAGTTATGTATTTACCACCGCCTAGGTTGGATCACAAACCACCAAAAACAACTTTGTCATAATTGTCACCATAAAACTCGGCTATCAAAACAATACTTACTTTCTTGCCATCAGGTGCAGGGATTGTTATCAATTTCTAAATCATCAGCGACCCTATTTCTTTTGTTCTCAATCGACTCCCCTAAGCATCTCCAACATCACACCAGAAACGTGTCTATTTGAAAATCATCCGGCGAAAAATCTGCTTCATTCTACACCAATTTCACCGTACCTATCGTCCTGATTATTATACTACCACTTCACCACCAGTCACTCAATTTGGACATTTATTACTGAATAGATTAAAACGCCACTTGAAGCATACGCATCTCCTTTAAACATATATATATATATATATATATGTGAACAACCCCCCACCAAACCAGCAAACAAAGTATCCTCATCTCTTTGGACATTGTTCCTTCACTACTTTCTATTTTAACTTGGTCAACCCCTACCTCACCCCTTCATTGATATCTCTGTACTGTCGTTTTTACCTACGCCTTTTCCCTTGCTGCCCCGCATATTTTTCAGTCCCTCCCCCTTTGTGAGCAGACGAGAGCAATAAGCTGAAATCAGTTACTGAATATATGATAAGACCAATAAAATCTGTAGTACAAAGGTGCTATATACATAAGGCGCTCCGATTGCATAAAGAAAATCATTCCAGTTAGTTACTTAAAAAGATATGATGACAAGAAAGAAACATATAGATATATTCTTTATCATTAGATATACAATTTAATACGAATTAAAAAAATAGGGGATAAAAGAAGCAAGATACGACTTCTTTCTAACGCCAGCAAAAAAAAAAAATCAGGAGCATTTATGCAAAATATTTGAAAGATATATCATTATAAAACAACTGTGCTGTACCTAATAAAATAATACAATACAGTTAATGGAATTTATATATATATAAAAAAAAAGAGAAATTGATCTTCTTTATTTTATTTTATTTTATTTTTATAAATGTTTTTAAATTCAGGATATAACAGTACTCTTTCCTTAACCTGGAACCAAAGAACTAGCCTTTTTTCAAGTCTGGCTATTTCAACAACATCAGATACCGTTTCCAAAGACAACAAATGTATACTGACGATACTCTCGGTGGTCTTCAGCTCTTATGTGGTGTGGAAAATAGTGGCTCGGAAAGAACAACAGCATAAACATATCAAAGTAAAAAATGCTCCTGGCCGTATTCCATTTTTGGGTCATACCCTTCAATTGTATTTTGATCCTGTAAGTTTTATCAATCGGTGCAAAAAAGAAAGAGGGCCTGCATTTCGTGTTAGTCTCGTAGGTCAAGAATTTTATGTCATGACGGGTACATTGATCCATGATATGTGTTACTCTCCAAAAGAGTTCGATCATTATGATGGTATTCAGTTCATGGCACCTATTGATCGTATTTTACGAATTTGTTATCAGCACAAGTACGATATGAATATGTTACAAACACGAGTAAATAATCCAGGTATATAAATAATTATTAAACGACATAAAAGAATCATATACAGCAAATCATATCGATATGCTAATATAGCTTTTTTTTAATAAAATAGTTAATCATACTATCAGAAATAACTTTAAATCGTCTCAACTTGGAATTTTTTCCAAACGCATTCAGCAAGGATTGTCCAAGGCTCTTGAAGCACAACTCCATCTTGAACCGGGAGAGAAACGGGAATTGAGTATCAGAAATGACAAGACACTTCGAAATATATTACTACGGTTGACATCACTCTGTTTTATCGGTAGCGAAGTTGGAGATAATCCAAAGCTTATATCAGCTACAGATGAATTTTGTCGCAAGACTATTCAAGCTGGACTTATACTCAATTCATTTCCCGAATGGTTTGCAGTACCCATCATCAGACGATTTGTGACAGTAGAAAAGAACCTTGATTGTATTATGGGTTTGTTGGTGCCACAGCTAGAAAACGTTCGGTCAAGACAAAAAGTCTCTGGATGCCATGACGAAAAGGAAGAAATAAGTTTAGCTTCCTTGGTACTTAATATGACCAAGCACAACGGCGAATTATATACACCAGAAGAAGCCGCTTTATATTTTGCAAGAATTAGTTTATCAGGTGGTATTGCACCTGGGTTCGCTACTACTTTTATGTTGTTCGAAATTGCTCGACGACCTTCCTTGGTAAACGATCTGCGCAAGGAAATTGAAAAATTAGAAGAAAACGAACGTACACCAGAAAAAATTAGCCAGATTAAACTTTTGGATTCCATTTTACGAGAAGTTTTTCGTTGCAAGATATCTTCACTGGGAATGTTTCATAAGACAAGAATGGATGTAACATTAGCTACAGGAGAAACAGTACCCAGGGATTGTATGACTCTTGGCGCATTACTTGATGCTCATACGGATCCCGCTATCATGAAGCAAACATCAAATCTAGGTAAGCCGATACCGGTGCCTTTGGATCAATTCGATCCTTATCGGTTCTTAAATGTACAAGAGAACGGTTGTACCAAGAAAAGCACCTCTTTGGGACCTGAATATATTACATTTGGACTTTCCCAGCACTCATGTCCGGGTAGATATTTGGGTACATTAATTATAAAATATGTTGTTGCAGAAATTTTTATGAAATTTAACATTACCATTAAACTGGGAAGAGAGCAACAAGACAGTGATCTTTTTGGTTTGGTACGATTACCACCCCCCGGTGCATTTATATTTGAAGCAAGGACTTAATAGTAATATGTAGTTGATTGCCCCTCTCCTCACCCCTCTACGTACCTTTTCTTTATACATATACATTTTTTAAATATATTAATAATACCTTCTGCGTCTCTTCATAATATAATTATCACAGTCGAACCACAAAAAAAAGGGGGACTGATTAATATAAACTCTCACTAAAAAATATTATAGTAAATAATAAACTGCTTCTACCTATAATAAGTATACACTTGGCTATTATATTCATATCTTTTTTTTTGTGATGCATAACATAATGGCTCAACATTTTTTTTTATTTTTCTATTCATGCAGTCAAATGATACAACAAGTAACATCCAATAGTTATATTCTTATTCGTTTTGTAGTATATGTATCTGTGAAATACGAGTACCTGCCATTTAATACTAATGAGAAAATTTGTTCTTTGCCAGTACGTAATAGACTAAAAATAAAAAAAAAAGCACAAGAGTTGAAAGGGTTTACCTATTATATATGTTTATATATCCGATATAATAATGTGGAATATTTGAAGAGATAGATACACTCAAGTATTAGATAGTGTATCATATGTACACAGATCAACTCTACCATCATATTCAGTTTTATGAACATCTATACTTTGTCAAAGAGTTTTGCTTAAATATGAAGTATAAAATCAACAAAGAGCATAATTGTTAGCAAGTACTTTATAATCAAAACCAGAAAAACGAATACGTAGTGGGAAAAAAAAATAATAGTTTTAAAATGTTACTATATTTGCTAACTAGCTATTAAGGTTTTATTCTACTTTTATCATAGAAAAAAAATAAAAGCTTGGATGAAATTTGTTACAATTTACTTTAATGAGTTATCATTCCAAGGCAACTACTTGTTTTCACCCAGTTATATAGTTACTGCTAAATTGCTGACGTATACAAAGAACAAATATAAGATTTGCATATAAACTGGGATAAGGAAACAGTGATGGTAATAATTATGAGAACTATTGAAGCATTAAGATTTATAAATGATATCATTATTTTTTTTATACAAATGCCCTTAATTTTGACCAGATAAACAAAGGGCATTTATAAAGGAAATTGTCACGGTAGCGATTTCCGAGGTTAACAGGTAAAATCGAACAAATTAAATCAGAGAAGGTAATTTTTTTTTCGTGCGTGATTTTATTTAACAATGGTTTTATGCAAAAATAATATTATGTCACAAGATTTAATCATATTACCTCTTCGTGTTGCTGCTTTATAAAAGTATTGTTTCTTTTTGCTCATAAAACAAAACGAAAACAGCAATAATTAGCGTTCCAAACGTGTTAAGCATTTAATAGTAAATATGACATGTCATTATAAAAACAAACCTTTTTAGTTCATATAATACATACATATGCTAATTTATTTCTTCTTCTGCCACTTTCGATACGCTCCTTAAAAAAATACTACTACGTAAATCTATAATATGTAAGGAATTGAAGAAAAAAAAACAGAAGAAGAATGATGGATATTTGAAAAATACCACCCATCATATATATATTGCTTAAATATCTTTTGTTACTGCGATTTATAGGTATAAATAATTTGGATCGTTGTTAGTTTCGTTGAACAATTTTTTCTTTATTTGCTTAAAAAAATAAAAATGATTATTATTAATTATAAATATTTACATCCCATAAACCTTTTTTTAATATTATAAAAAAATTACTTAAATATTATGATATACAAATATTATTATATAAATTTCGATTTCTTATCTTTAACAAACAATCATTAAGCTAAAGAACTTTTATAAATTTAAAAAAAGAAGGAGGGGGAGACGAGAGAGTGAGAGGGATGGAGGGAGGGAGGAAGAGAGAGTAGAAAAACGACACAGTTTTCATGTTTCTTTTTCTTACGTATCTCGATTCTATATAATTTATAATATATTATAAGTGCATAACTATATAACTAACATGTCCAAGCGAGTAGTAATAGCAGAAAGGAATATTATATGTAAAATGCATAATAACTTGTCACCAACATGATGCGACATTATAGGAGAAGGGGGGAAAGAACCGCTTTTTATCCAAAAAGGCGGGCCGGGATGTGGGTTACTTTTCTGAATACAAACATTAAATAAAAAATTATTTTGGCTGTTTGCATTGGTAATAACTTAATAGTATTAACTTATATTATGATGATATTAATTATAATTTAGACAACAATAGTAGTCCCTTTTATATAAATATATATGTATCAATTGAAGTATCAGATGCAATAAGAATTTTCTTAAATTATACCCAAAATTAACAAGGAAGTAGAAAAGAAGAAAAAGATCTTAAAAAGAAAGATTAAAAAAAAAGGGAAACAAGAAATTATATGCATACATGTGTACATTATAAATATACATGTATATACATATATATATTATATACAAATAGGCATGTTCTTATTCTTTTTTTTGGGGGGGGAGGGAGAGAAAAGATGAACATAAAGGGAATTTGTTCCAATGAATTGGGGGAGGGGCCAACAAAATAATAATAATAATACTATCTCGTGATGTGGTAAAATAATAAAGATAAAGAGAGGGTGTGTATATACACACCTAATGCGCCTTTCTCTCTCTCTCTTTCTCTCTCACCCTGTTTTTTTTTTTTTGCTCTCCCTTCTTTTTGTAGAACATATTTTTTTTCTTTTTCTTTCTTTTCTCCCTGTTTACTTTACAAGTTCATTTTCTTTTTTTTTCCCTCTCTCTCTTCACATACAATTTAAATTAAAAAATATATAATAACGCGTTTTTATTCAGTAATTTCATGAAAACATGACAATTTACGATCCAACTTCAGAAAATGTGTTTATGCCGCCGCATGTCAAGGCCGATAGTCCAGGAACTCAGACAGAAGAAGACATGGCATTAGAAACGAGTCAACTCATGATTCGTTCACCCGACCAAACAGCTTTTGTTCATTCTTCACAAGATCATACAATGCCTAATGAACAACCTTATAAAAAATTCAGGTATGACCCTTGGTCAGTTGAATACCTTTGTAGCGATCCGACAAGTCCATTAGCCAATGTACCGCTTGAGGTAATAAAAATAAATTATTGTTATTTCGTTTGGCAACTTAGTTAGTATTATTTTAAAAGAGCGAGATTTGCAGGAGAAAAAGAGAAAGAGAAACTAGTATAATCAAATGAAAACGAGAGATATTATAAAGAAGTTACACACACACACATATATATATACATGTTGCTATTTGCATGGAACATCTCAGTTCTAAGCAAAGAGAGAAAAAAAGTCTTTAAAGAGTTGTCACCTCAAAATTTCTATCTTTTTTTCTTTGTCCCTTTGTTTTCTAGTCTATTTTCGAATTTTCTGCCTTCCAGTTATTATCTTCAAATGAACAAGATGAATTAGCAAGGTTATTACCTGCTGTGGATACAAATGAGAATAAAACTATTACAGAAGCATTTTTTTCAAAAGATCAAAACCCTATCTTTTGGAATGCAGTGGATGATTGGCAAACCATGTTAGCCAATGGTGATCTTAGCAATCATCATTATCACCATAGCAACAACAATAATAATAATAATAATAATAGTAGTAACTATGTAACAGCAACAATGGATGATCATACTAGTAATACCATGGAACGAAGTTTACATCATCATCATCACCATCATCATCCACCACAGCAACAGCAACAACAACAAATTTCTCCATCAGAACATACATCTGTTGGCGATAACTTTAAGGTTACTATATTATTATTCTAATTATTACTATTCTAATTATCTATAAGAACAAAATCCCAGAAATACAGAAATATTGGCATACTAACCCCACAAAACACATGTGTATAATAGGATGAAGCTTTTGAGACATATTGGGGGGAACTGAATGATAGAGATAAGATGCATAATGTTGCAGGGTATATATATCATCCAATTTAAAACATGCAAAATGAAAAAAAAAGGGACTCACCAAGTGATTCATTTCTAACATTTATTATCTTATCACTTTTTTCTTTTAGGGATTCAAAAAATATCACACTTAAAGACATGTGTCGAAAAGGCCTGATACGAGAACGTGATGTAATCGTATATAAAAGAAATTTTAGTGCTTGTAAAGTAGTAGTATCCAAATCAATGACAGTAAGTTCTTTTTTTTAATGTTAAATGCAGGGGAAAAAGGGGAAAAGGGGAAATAGGGTAAAAAAAATATCTTTTAAGGAAAAACCTTTATTTTTTTTTTGGGGGGGGGGAGAATGGAAGAGAAACTGGCAGAGAGGGGTGGTGCAAGAAAGCGATTAAAAATAAAGTTATTTTATTAATGGTTTATTTTATAATAGGTTGTTAAAGCCAATGGATCAACGGGTATATCAATTGAATTAGATAATGAAATATTTGAAGATTTTGAAACCCCCACGGCATTAGAAACTAAAATATTGGACCAACATGGTAAAGTAAGCAAGGATAAACGACCCAATGGTAATGCATTTAAAAGTATTCGATTATTACGAGGAGGAACGGATCTAGGCCGCTTATTTGACATTCGTAAAGATGGTTTTGGCGAAAACTAAACTTTAAGGGAAGAGAAAGAGGGAGGGAAAATGAGAATATGGCCAAAAGAGCAAAAAAAAAAAAAAAAAAAAAGGACGAATAAGGGCAAGAACGATGATTTACACAACCAAAACACATCAACAAAAATATCCATCTTTTTCTTTTTTTTACACTATCAAAAAAATGTGCGGTTGCTTTTGTACATCATCCTAACCTACCTATATATATTTCATGTATATATATATATAATTTACACATCACATATACATATATAATTATTACATTATCATATACAATTTAAAATCTACTATTATATTCCAAAAATACCATCTTTTCCCGTTATATATATATATAATGTGTGTGTTATTTTGTGTATCATATTAATAATAGTAATAATTATATACTTTTTTTTTCGATTGTTTTTTTTTTGTTGTTATTTCTGCATAAACTCAAAAAGAATTCCCAATTTGAATGATTAACATTGCGCATACATATTTATATTTAAAAATATGAAATGATTTTATAATAGCGAACCTAAAAGAAAGGCACTTTTCATAACAAATATTGCAAATGTCAATGTATGAAATATATATTATAACGGAATACAAATAGTTTTCATTATTCTGTTTTCAAGATCATGCGCATGGTAACTCCTATTACTATTTCTTACATGTTTAAAAGTGATAATAATATAATTTCACCCTCATGATCAAAATGATTTTATATATCTTTTCCTTTTCACGCCCCCCCCTTTTTTTTCTTTTTCTTTTCTTTGTTCAGGCTTTCTTTCGATAATAGTAAAGATGCATAACGACGTACTTAGTTTACTTTTTCGTCATGACATCCGAAAAAATAATTATAACGTTAAACAGATAAATAAATATAAACCCCCTACATGGTGAAAATCATAAAAAAAAAGAATGATCCACATTAACTTTTGGGGGTAGAGAAACAACTAAGAACAAATATATAAATATATATATACTGAATAGTATAAGTAAAAGAAAAAAAAATTATATATTTTGTAAGGAAGGTGTTATAAGATTATTTGATTAAAATACTAATCAAAAACACAGTTTATATAAACCTCCTCTTTTTATTTTATTTTATTACTTTCCTTATACCACAGAATATCTTCCAGCGCCACCACCACCTGTTCGAGCATCAATTTCCATTTGAGCAGTAGTTGCATCCAATAATATACGTTTTACTTCAGCTCTTGCCTTATCAACAACTAATTGAGAATCACCTTCAATAAACAAATATAGTTTTCTTTCGTTAGGTCCAGGTTGTTTGCCGGCTGGGAAGAAAGTACCACGCGTTGTAATCGCTGCTCCTGATACTTCAGTAATTTGAGAGATTTGTTCCTATATTGTTATTAAGAAGAATAAAGTTCAGTTCCCTTATAGTTTAAATAATAATATATATATTGACTTGGTCAGCTCCCATATAAATTTAAATTTATATCCTTACCTTATTAGTAACTCTCCATCGAGCTTTTTGTGGGAAATCATTGATAGGTATTTCATCCGAATAAACAGGTCGCTCTTCCTTCTTTTCTTCGGCTTCTTGTTGCTGTTGTTGTTTTTGTTGAGCATTAGTGGCATTTTGGTTAAATCGTGTATTAATGTCTGCAATAACATCAGTCTTTGGCTTATTTGATCCAAGTTGTGAATTAATTCTGGCTGCCACTTTTCTTGCTGCCTCTGCAGCTGCACTACCAGGATCGTTTGGATTAACAGGTTCAGCAGGTACTGGTGACATATTAGTAGTAGTTGTAGTTGGAGTAACTGGTGTAGGTGTAATCGTTGTTGTAGGCGGTGTAGCAATAGGTGGGGTTTCATCCTTAGATGCCATAAGTTTAGATTCAAATTCTAAATCATCTTCGTCAGATTCATCGATATCATCACCACCATAAGCCTAATAATAATAAAAATGATTCATTTTTTAGCACATAATCTTTTTTTTCCTTTTTAATTTAAACAAGAAAAATATTACAACATAAAATAAAACTTACTCGTTTTTGAATACGTTTAACCAAATCACGATCTTTATCCAGACGTTCCAAACCTTTACCACCAAAACCTGAACTTGCCATTCGTTCCTTTCCTTCTTTGACTTTTTCTTGAAACTGATCAGCTAAAGCTTGTAGATCAGCAGGTGGTTCTTGACCACTTAGTTTCAATGCTTTACAAATATCCATAGCATATCGACCTTGATCCGGTGTAATAAAAGTATAAGCAGTACCCTTATTACCAGCACGACCTGTTCTTCCCACTCGATGAACATAATCTTCCATATGATTAGGACATTCGTAATTGACAACTAATTTTAATTGTTTAACATCTAAACCACGCGCAGCAACAGATGTGGCAATAAGAATGTTACTTACACCGGACTTAAAATCCGAAATGGTGCTATCACGATCAGCTTGATCCTAAATAATTCATTATTTTTTTTATGTTAGTAACATATTATTAAGAATTGATTGAAAGAAGGAAAACCCACAGATATATCTTCTTTTCTTTTTTTTATTTTTGATTAGGGAAAAAAGAAAGTAAATTTTACCTTTCCACCATGTAAAGATTGACAGGGATACCCTCGACGAATAAGATCACGTAATAAATTATCAGCAGCTTCATGACGATCAACAAATATTAAAGCTCGAGAATCTTCATCTTTTTCATTAATAAACAATTCACCAAGAATTTCTAATAAACGTATAAATTTGGTAGAATCCTCTCGTACTTCCACATGTTGTTCCACATCACTACATACAACACTTCTACCACCAACTGTAATTTCCAATGGTTTCTTGAGTACTTTACGTGCCAAAGCTTCCATCTAATTAATTAAAAGGGTTAATTTATAACTGAAAAAGAAAACATACTTATAATCAGGTTCCGGAAAGAAAAAAAAGGTTCTTACCTGTCGAGGGAAAGTGGCCGAAAATAAAACAGTTTGTTTCGTGGGTCGCACATTATTTACAATTTTCATAACCTAAGCAAAAGATAAGGTCATTTAGTTAAGACTAGGTTTGTGATTTGTATACAAATAAAAGAATGATTTACAGTACCTGAGGTTCAAAACCCATATCAAACATACGATCGGCTTCATCAAGTACCAAATAAGTGACACGTTGTAAATTGGTCACACGACCTGAATTAGCACATAATAAATCAATCATACGTCCTGGAGTACATACAATAATTTCACATCCTCTCTTTAAATCAGCAATTTGATCTTTAATAGGTGAACCACCATAAGCACATACAGCCTAATTATCAAATATTGTTGTTAATAGTAACAAACAAACAAAAAACAATTAGATAAAGTGAAGATCAAAAAATTACTATTCGTTTATCCTCATCTCCAAACCCAAAGAAAATTTTTTTTTTACCTTTAAACCAAGTACTTTCAGAAAAGGCTTACATTCACGATGAATTTGAGTAGCTAGTTCACGTGTGGGTGTCATAATGACAGCTATTGGACCATCTCCAGCTTCTAAAGCTCGTTGATCCTTGATATGTCGAAACATGGGTAATAAAAATGCAACTGTTTTACCAGAACCGGTCTTTGCCACACCAATCACATCCCGGCCATTCATAATTGCAGGAATGGCTTGTGCCTGAATAGAAGTGGGTTTTTCAAACTTGAGTTTTCGAATGACTTCAAGACAACCAGCAGGTAAACCGCAATGAGTCCATTTTTGAATTGGTTTTGGACAATTGACACCACGAATCTTAATACCATCTAACTCAATACGTAACATATCGACTTGATCTGATGTCATTTCTTTTAATTCTGGTGGTTCGATATAAAAATTCTTTCTAAATGGTTCGTAATCAATTTGAGAATGATCGACAATAGCAAGGTCTTTCTTTCTAGCTTTCTTAGCTGCCAATCTAATAAAGTAAAAAGTAAAAAAAAAATATTATTAAAGACCATTCTCAAATATATATATATACACTAAAATAAGATAATAATAATAGTAATATATAAGAAAAAAATAGCCAAATGTATTGATACTTACGCCAAAATATCCTCTGAATCACTATCATCTGACTTATTATCATCATCTTGATCTGGTTTACCATCTTCATCATCCAAATTAATTCGAGTTTCCGATTTCAATTCTTCCATTCTCTTTTGATCTTCTTCTTTAATCTTTCGTGCTTCTGCAGTAACATCCATCATATAAGCTTCCAATGGATCTACATCTGCATCATCAACATCCATTTCATTAGTTGTTTTTGCGGGTTGTTTTGAAGGTGATGGTATCGACGGTGTGACATCCATTGGAGTAGCAGCAGACTTCTTTTTCATCGTTAATCCTTTCCCCATGCCAAATTTCATCATCGTCTTTGGTTTTGCTTTTACTCCATTCGTTGTCGTTGTGGTATTTTTCGTATCATCCGATTTCTTAAACAAACTTCGTTGAGGTAATGATTTAGCCACCAATTCATCATCTTCTTTATCAGTTGTCTTTGCAAGCGGCTTAAAACTTTTCTCTGCATCAATGAGTGCCTTTTCGCTCATTTCATAATCCATAGTTTCTTCATCATCATCATCGTCATCTTCAAGGCTCCATTTTTTCCCATTCTCTTCTCCATTTGTCATTTGCATATCTTCAGTAGTATCTTCTTCTTCAGTTGTTGTTTTGACATCAGTTTCTACTATTGGTTTTGGTGGTTCGACTGTATTCTCGGGTTCTTCTTTTTCAGGTAATTCTTTTGGTTCGTTATTTGTCGTTGTTGTTGATTCACCTTCTTCAGCAGTACTAGTACTAGTAGCTGTAGCTGCCGTTTCAGCTTCTTTAGCCTTGTTTTCTTCATCTTTAGCTGCTTTCTTTAAGGCTTGCTCTCGTTTCCATTTCTCAATTTTTTCTTTTCGTTGACGTGCTAATTCTTCTTTATCGACTGTTTTAGCCTGTTTTTTTTTTAAAAAAAAGAATTATTTATCATGTTACTTTTTTCAAATGTGCAATTCATTGGTAAATGAAAGAAAAAAAATATAACTTACTGCTTGAGTAGTTTCAGAAGAGGTTCCTGTACTGACATCAGTTGGTTTTTTATTATCGGATTGTTTTTGTGTTGAAGAAGAAGAAGTAGTAGCAGACGACGAATGATGCGATTTATGAGTTCGCGAATCACTCGTAGTACTTACATTATCGTGATGGTGTCGACTTCTCGATTCACGGTGATGACTTGAACTTTTACGTGAACTATGACGATCGTCATGACGATCATCATAACGACTTGAAGAACTTCGATGAGATCTATGACGTGGATAAGAACGATCTTTACTTCTACTGCGGCTTCTTGTTTCTCTATAATGACTACTACTACTACTACTATTATGTTTTCTTCGTTTACTTGCAGGTGATGGAGATCGACGACGATCAGGAGATGATGATCGATATGAAGGCATATATAAATATATATTTTGTATGTATATGTATGGATTTTAAAAATAGGAAAAAAAAAGGGCTTCTCTTTTTTTTTTGTTTAATTGGGAATTAGAAAATAAAAAATAAAAAGAAAAGTGTGTGAGAGAAGTGAAATAATAAATAATAAGATATATGCGTCATGATAGCGGGAGATGAAAAATTGGGTTTGGTTTTCGCAAGACCTTACAAATTATATTTCAGTTTGTATAATTCGCACCAAAGTGCTGCGCAGAAATAAATGTCGCTTTTTTTTGAGTGTGTGGCCATCAACTGTTAGATATAGATGAAGATTAGTGGGACTAATAAGAGAAAAACAGTACCCCTGCTAATAAAGAATAAGAAAAAAAGACTTAAAGTACGGAGTAGTATAAACGCTTAGTGCTTGCAACAGGAATAACTCAATTTCTGTCAAATAATATGGGGACCACTGTGTAATCCGTCACATACATCTATTGCGTTAGATGAGTTGTGGTACAAAACTGTGTAGCATGAAAAAAACTCCTAAATATTAATACGTAATAAATACACCGGTTAGTATTCTACGTACAAGCTTAAACATCACAATGAACAACTCAACAAGAACAACTCTTGAAGTACAATTTCAATACTTTAATGATACACCAGTAGCAAATGACAACCAAACGACTGATGTTAAGAAGATGAAAATTAAGAAGGACAAATAGCCTCAAAAAATTACGCTAATAGAAAAACATACGTGGGGGGAAAAGAAATAGTGTTTTCTATATTATTTGTACTAAAGCTGTTTATATTGCTTGTGAATAACTGATCACATTAAAATATTGTTACATAGGGATCTCTGCTATCAGAAATTAACTTTCAATTATCTACGACAATATATTATTAACTCCGTTCTAATGGCTTTTTTGTTAATGTGAATCTAATAAAAGGGCATCGAATGTCAATACACAATTATGAGGAGCAAGGTAAAACGTGTTCTTCAAAATATTTAAAGACTCAAATAAGCACCATCAACTCACTGTGAGTTCATTCATTCGAATCATGAGATAATAGTAAGATTTAGAAACGTAGCCACTTTTATCTTATATATATACTCCTTGCTGATAAACAACTGTAGAGTTCATTATATGGCAATAAATTCGATTTTGCTATCAAGGTATTTTCTTTTTAAAAAAAAAAGAAAGCTACGTATAAGTTTATACCGTAATAGCACAATTTAATAATGAGAAATTCGTTTGATACAAAGATTAGTGCACATAAGAGCAAGAAAAATCATTCCATGCGTGACGATATCAATTTTTATTGGTAGGTATGAATAATATATGATAACAATTAGATTTGAATTAATAAAACGAGCGTCGTCTATCTTAACAACTATGTAGAAACCAATATTATTCATAAATACAATTTGAATCATTACCCTTAAAACACAATACAGCGGAATAAGTATATAAATGAAAGGTTTGTTTAGAAAAAATGCTATAATATGTACAATTAAGTATTTATATAATGAGCTCTTTTTTAGCTGTGGTTTATATAGTATCAAAACTCTACAAAAGGGAAAAATGCGGAGATGGGTTGCCAATATATATAATAAAATATTTAGTAGAGATAAAAGATTGAAAATATTATCTTTAAAGGAATGGTACATAATCTATGGATAAACCTATTGTTGTTGGATATTATTATGCAAAATAAAAAGAACAATCACAATAAGCCACTACTTCTGGACGATAATGAATTGATAATCCAAGGTCGTTTGATAGTAGTATTATTATTGTAACACAATAGAATTTAATGACAGAAAACCGCGGAAGATCAATATAAGATATTGAATGCTTTGCTGCATGGTAACCCCATGCACAATTAATTAATGGACGTGAGCAAAAAAAAAACATGCTATGACAACCCTTTGTTCTTATGATTATCATACATCAATTATCAATTACTACTACCTTTTTCTTCTACGGTGCGTTTTCACGACACTCTACCTCTTCCTCCCTCAGCGGTACTTTTACTATAGTATATTCACCAAAGTGATTGATCGAGAAGAAGGAAAAAAAAAGGTGATGTATCTCCACTCCTTTCTTCCATGACGACAACAACAACAATAATGGGAAAATTTTTTGTAACCGATGAGGAGATTGAAGGGGCGGATTATATTGTGCACGCTGGTAAATGGTTGCACATGCTACCCCTGAAAGTATAGTACACAAGTTTTTTTTTTTTTATCATGTCATTGCAGTGGTATTTCAAGTATAATCATGTTAACAAACAAAAAAAAAGTGTACTGAAAACACAATAATCTCTCAGAAAAAAAGGAGTAACCATGTTCATCATGGTGTTGCTTCTTTTTCACTCTCTCACTGAAAGGGGACCAAAAGAAAATTCGATCATAAGTTCGTTTCCTTTGCTACACAGCTTTTTTTTTTTTTTCATTTACAAAAAAAAAAAAAAAGGTTTGCAGTCAAATGATTTATTGACCTTTCTTTCGCTCTAAAATCCTCCTTTTCCTTTTTATTTATCATATTTATATTTATATTTTGTACAAGTAATAATATAATTTCGTGGTAGTGGGAAAGAACTCACTACATATCTCAAACGATTATATTATTATTTTACGTAGTCTTTTTAAACGATTTCTCAGTCGATGTTGATCATTATTATTTAACATTATTTTTATGACAGCATTCTATTTTTAAAAGACGCTATGGTGATGACATTAACGACCCCACCAACACAAACTACGATGAATGATGGATATTATGATAATATTGCCAGCCAAGATTTAAATATACAATCTCTTTTGTTTAAATTTAGATTGATAGACCCATCAAGTCAATGGAATAGTAACAATAGCGTAAGTCTTATTCAGCATTATTAAACCAGTATAGAAAAATAGCATTGTTTCTTTTTTCTTATTATTGCCGTTCATTGTATATTTACAACAAGCACAAGAAAAAGAAGGCTATCTTAATAACAATAATAAATACGTAATATAAAATACATTTTGTAATATTAGACGCGTGCAAACTTATGGAGTGCATTGGAAGATACTGTATCAACCATTTTATTGGGAATTCTTGCCGTATTACAATATGCGCATGAATGTGAGCAACAAAACAACTCTTTTCACTCTACACCATGGACAGCTTCCCATATGATATACATTACTCATGCATCAGCTTTACTTTCATCTATTGTTCGGACCCTGACTGATGGATTACGACAGCACGCACAAGAATTGAGTCAATCATTTACTAATCAGAATAACAAAACACGCATACATCCACTAAAAGCATCGTTTCGATTATTAGAAAGTAGCAACAACAACAGCAACAGCAGTAATTATAATAACATTACACCAATGTATTTTAGAGACAAGGTTGCAAATACATATACAATGGCACATAAAATCCATCAAGAAACAAGCTCTATTCTTGAAAAAGTACAACAAGTAGAAAATATATTATCATTACAAGGTCAAGAGAATTCTAATAACTGTGGAAATGATGATGATAGCCATAATAACAATTTTGACTTTGAACTACATCGTCAGGTATGCACAAAAAAAAATTGGAATGTGGCTGTTTTTTTTTCATTTAGAATACGTTTATCATATCTCATCTTTTTCTTATATTAGAGGATTCAAAGTTCGCTCGTGACTCATGTAAATCAACTTTTGGAAGCTTTATTGGAATTTTCTGCGTCACCATCAATTGTCATTGTCGAGGAAAAGTTTGCTCACTTTGAATACAGTCAACTACAGAAAAGCAATTCTCTTTTCAGTATAAATAATCATGATAATATCAACAAAAGAAATTCAATTGATCTTCTTCCTTCACAACTTTCATCATCGTCATCATCATTATCTTTACGATCTTTTAGTACTACAACCACTTCTTCTACTCCTAGTACTTTTGTTGATAAAGGTAGTATATATATATATATAACCAGCAACAAAAGAAAAGAAACAAAGAAAGCAAAAACTATTATCTAATGACGATAAGCAGGATCGATCATTTTTTTTGTGTAATGTTACGCAATTAATTGCTCTTTGCTATATTAGATAAAATTATCCATGCTAAATATACGCCATCCTATATTTCATATAGGTTTACCAGTATTATCGTCACCACATATGGGACTCGTCAATGCATTTGTGTCACATGAATACAACGACCAAGACTACGTAATAAACCACATGGGCCCGGATCGTCATTCCCAAACCAATAAGTTGTAAGCTATTTATATAAATAACAAGATAAATAGAAAAAAATGGAATCACTAACTATATTACTATCATTACTTTTATATATATAAACGTATGTTACTAATTGAAATATATAGCGTGAACGATGAAAACAATAATGATACCACTTCTCCAGCAAGAAATACATCAACACCATCAGGCAAGTATATGATATGATGACAATGTCAGTTTCCCTTTTTTTTTATTATTTTGAAAGAAAAATATCGGAGGAGATGTATACACGGGGACAATAAAAAGAACGAAAGAACTAAATCGAGTGTCTTTGTGAGATGCGGTAATGAGAATATATATGATGTACATCTTGATGTTTACCTCCTTGACTGAGTGGTTACATCAATAATATTGATTATTCTTCCGTATCTAGAGAGTACATCATCCCTCTTTTTCTTTTTTTTTTCTCTCACCTTCTCTCTTTCTTTCTTTCTTTCTTCTCTATCTTTCTCCTATGGCTTAAATGCTGCGGATATATAATAATATAGAATATTAAGCTCCTGTAATATTATTATCATTATTATTAGAAGCAACAAAAAAAAAGACCCCACATTAATTATTTTTTAATTACTTCTTCTTTTTGTCTGTCAAAAAAAAATACTTGTTTTATTAGTTAGTAAACGGTTCCTGCGCAGCATAACTGGATTCAAAAGTCAACCATCAACAATGACAAGTGTGGCATCTCGAACAGCAACTACTGTCAACCATCATCCGATTCCTACAACGACGATTGGAGATAATTTATATTGTCATCATCCTATTCAAAAATCGAAAACGACGACAGTATTACTTGATAATATAACAAACGATTCTCGAATCAACAATAGTACTAGTAGTAATGTCAATTGCAGCAACAAAAATGATTTTATGAATAATACACCAAAGCCATACAAAAATGCCAATGCACTAAAAATGTTTTTTAGTAATCATCATAATGGTAACCATAGTAGTCGAAATCGAACAGAGAAAAATATGGAAAAATCAAACATTATTCAACCTACTACTTCTGCAAATGCAACACCTTTACGAAAAGCAGCGAACAATGATAATATTCGACTCTTGTATAATCAGCATGCAGCAACACGATCAGAAGAAACAATACAATATCGACGTCATGATGATATAAAGCCCGATGATAACAATTCTTATGCTCAAAGACAACAAATCGAGGTAAAAAAAAGTTATTTTTATTTTTCATTAATTTTTTTATTACGTTGCTCTGCATAGGTTTATCACTTTCTTTATTCTTTCAACTTCCCCCTTTTCTTCTTCTTCCTCCAAATTTTTCTATCCTCTATTCACTCTATTTTTATATTATTTTCTCATACCCCCCTTTTTCTATCTCCCCTGAATCAGCCGGAATTAGATAATTCAAAACCATCGACGACAGCTTCCTCCTATTACTCGAATAATTGGGCTTCTCTCACTTTCATCAACAACAACAATGATAATAGTAGTCACCATGATACTATAGAACCCGCTATTAGAGTAGATACATTTCAGACAGTAACCAATTCGACACATCGTAAATCTGTACAAACTCTTGTTCCTCCGTTTTCAAGACAAACAGAAATACGCACTCTCGATCACCATCAGCATGATTTAGAAGAGCATCAACACTTTTCATTACTACCGGAAGAAGAAGAGCAAATAGAGGGAGAAGAACAAAGCAATTCTTTACCAGAAGGAGTTAATAAAAATATACGTGCAATCCATCGAAAACGACAAATTACCAGTAGTAATGATTTATTATCTTTTGCTCAGTATTCATGTTCTACTGTTTCTATCGATCAGCAACAGGATGCTGTAACCAAGGCGGATCAAAAAGATCAAGAAATGACGGGATTATCGGATTCTAATTATTTTTCAATTCAACCATCGTCTTCTCAACATTCAGCCACTACATCACCTACTACCTCCAATGATAATAATAGTACTGAAACTGGATCAACAGTATCATTAGCGGACAAAATGGATTTTTCATTATCATTACGAGTAGTGGATGGTACTACTACTAGTACCAATCTATCATCCAACAATGTCGATCAGTCAAAAAAACAATTGCAACCACCCCCGCCACAAAGTACAACACCTAATGTACTCGTGTCGATTCATCGAGAGCATATTGAACCGACGTTGGTGTCTGAATTTACTAAAGAAAAAGAATATGAAGCGAAAAATTCAAACAAATCCAAATTTCTTAATGCACCTGTGATAGGTGGCACATTAAAACACTATCGTTCGGAGAGTGATTTGACGCGGTTAAAAGACATGTGTGCTCCACCACCTGCCAGTAATGCAATATCACAAAGAGCTGTCATAGCAACAGCTGCGAAGCGACAACAGCATACTAAAGATCATTTTACATCAAAAAAAACAAATAATACAAAAGGATCATCACCTTATTTATTATCATCGAATCAAAATAGTAGTAGCGGGTCTCTATCTTCTGTCTTTAAAACGCTGGTCGTTCCACAACGAAGTAGTAGTATTCGTAGTAGTAAATCGTATACCACTAAAAAACAATCCCCAGCATCTTCATTGGATATTGATCAAACATCACAGTAAGTACAACAGTATATTTGTTTTTCGTGTAGCTTGGTTTTTTTTTAATTCGTTTTATATAAATTCTGACAATTCAATTATCACCATATTTTCTTTGTTCTATCATGATGCACCGATAGTAATAGTAGCACTGGTAGTTCATGGAACTTTTTACGTACCATTAAAAAGAACCAATCATCCACTAACTTAAAGAAGACGATTCCAAATGATGAGGTTTGTTTGTTTTTTGTTTACTTTTCTTTCTTTTTTCTTTCACTCTTTTGTTTTCTTTCTCTCTCTCTCTTTCTCTTTTTTTTTCTTTCTCTTGTTCTTTTTTTAATTAAATGTGTAATAATGAGTTATAATTTATTATCATTTCGTCGACAGATATTAAGACAAGCTGGTCTTGATCCCAATAAAGCAACTACAACACAAAATGCAACTAGGAGTAATAATGGAAAATCGAATCAACATCAACAGCAACATCAAAAAAGTGTTTTACATGTATCAGAAAATGGACAAGATGTAATGATATTAGAAATGCATGGTGGGAAATTACAAGTGGTAGCTGGTACTGCCGAAAAGTTATTTTTGAAACTAGCAGATGAAACTGCACAAGGTAAAATAAATAAATGTATTTATACATTTTCAAAATAAGCAGAGTGAAGAATTAGAAAAAAGGCAAGCAATTATGTATAATGCAAGGCTGATCACAAGAGTTCAATTTTTCTTTCATATAGATTTGGATTATGTTGATACATTTATAATGAATCATACTGCATTTACTGCTTCCATTGAACTTTTGGAAAATTTAATAGCAAGGTTTCATTTAGAGGCATTACCAGGAGAAGCAGATTATTTTAAAAAATGGCAACGTTGTATTCAAGTCAAGTAAGTTCAATTATTTCCGTACTATTCATTCTCTTTTTTTTTCAATTCTCTTCCTTTTTTACTCGTCACCTCCTTTACCTCACATCCCGTTGGCTTTAGTTAGTTAAAGTATACTTATATGGTCCAATTTCCAAAATATAATTATTTTTATTATTATTATTAGGGTACTTAATGTTATTTCTCGTTGGGTCAAGTTACAATATCAAGATTTTAAAAAAACACCAGTTTTGCAAACTCGACTAGAGACTTTTATTAATGGTGATATAAAGCGAGCAGGCTTTACTACAGAAGCCAGTATGATTAAAGACGCATTGGATTTACAGGTATTTTTATTTAACAGAAAATAATAATAATATATTGAATGTTCGCTATATACTAATACTGATAACATTATTATCATAATTATGGTCATTGAAGATGGCACAGCATGCTCGACAGAGACATTCACTTGTTGCGCTGACATCTCATTCGCTTGCATCATTCAAAAACAATAACAATGGAACATTTAGTAGTACCAGTAGTAGTAACAGCAATGGAAGCATATTATCCCCATTATCTCCAACTTCACCACCTACACCATCATCACTTGGTTCACCTCAATTTCAACGACGACCGTCTGTACCTAGTACAACACCTCATCTATTTTCACTTATATCTACACCACCTAGTTCACCTACGTTGACACATACGCCAATATCCTCTCTGTCATCTCCTCTATTTTCATTAGAAGCAAGAGATGTTGCAAGATATTTGACACTGGCTGATTTTTATACACTAAAATGTATAACAAGTTATGATTATCTTTGTGGTGGATGGAGAAGAAATAATAATGGAAGTACTACAAGAGATGATGGATATATTGGTATGATGATAAAACGTGCCAACTTGGTAAGTAGTTATATATATATATATATGTATGCAAACTTGTTATTATTAGGCATGGAGCAAAAAAATAACAAAAAGGGATAGAAAAAAAATTAACTTTTCAAATATTTTTATATAGTTGACACATTGGATACCACACGAATTATGTGCCATCAAACCTTTGAAGCAACGTCGAAATGGTTTACGAAAACTAATTGAAATCGCCAAATTATGTTTAGAATACAATAATTTTCATACAAGTATGGTCATTATTATGGGATTAACCAGTGCACCTGTTCAAAAACTTGAGGAAGTTTGGGAATCTTTACCAAGTCGTGACATGAATACATTTACCACGCTTAAACGACATTTGGATGTGAGCAATAACATGGCCAATTATCGACAAGCATTTGCTAAAAAAGCTAAAGCACCTGCAGTTCCATTTTTTCCACTTGTTTTAAAAGATTTGACTTTTTATATGGATGGTAACCGAACGACCTGTTACCAACAACAACAACAAGAAAAAGAAGGATTAATTAATTTCAGCAAATTTCGATCGTTAACACAATTTGTCCATCATATTGGGAGTTATACAAATGAAAATTATTGGTTTACTGGCGACTTGGAACATTTGGCATTTTTCTCACAGAAAAAATATTATCAGAATAATAATCGAACGGCTGGCCCGTTAGATCATGTAGCAGAGTTATTTGAGTATGGACTTCGAACAGTGGCGGATTGTTGTAATGACCCACATTGTGAAAGTCAATTACTTGCCCAATTATCATAATATTAATAGTAATAATAAATTATAATACGTAATAACAATACTAATTATGCTTTTTTTTTTTCCAATTATATGTACAATTTTATACTTTCATACTATTACATCAATTATTGTCCTTGAAGATATCTGATTTTACATGATTTTATTTAAAAAAAAAATAAGCAATTTTTTCTAAAGACCAACAGAGGCAGTAAAACCTTGATTTCCTGATTCAACTGTAGAATCTTCCTCTTCATTTTTCAAAGATGAAGAAGTAGCTTCAGAAAAAGGTGTTTCATCTGGATGATTGCTGAAACTATTTGAAGGTTCTTGAGCTGCAGCAGTTGTTGTAGTTGGGATAGGCAATGGAATATCATCATCTAATCCTTCTTTTTTCTTATCGCTATCACCATCCATATCCATATAAAGTGGTGGTGAGATCCATTCATCCCAATCTTGATCATTCTCACGATCACCGAAAACATGCAAAGCACGTACACGAATTCGATAAGTTCCAGTTTTTACATAACGTTCATCACCTTCAACGGGTTGATATTGACCATCCCATTTATATTCGTGGAATATAGAAGAGCTTGGAGTTATTGTACGGGTGTTGCGTGGTAACCATGCACGATTTTGATACTGATCTAATTCATTGAATGGAATAGATCCAATCACCTTTTTGCCTTTTTCTTGTACCACCTGAAGATCCAAAAGGGGTGTACCTGTCAACAACCGAACCAAAACTGTTGGTTGAAGTAAGGGCGTGAATTTGCCAGTTTCGTTCTCCTTGAGAATTGTGCCATCATAATTGCCAATACTGGGGAATGGATAAACACCTGTGTCGGAACGATCAAGAATGGGAAGTTGAGACATGTTACCAACCATGCCAATATAAGGAATAGAAGCTGCCAATGATTTATCTACAGTTTCAATAGCAATATAACCACCATAAATAGCATGTGAATTGTCAGCAAAAGCTGTTGGAGGTTTACAAGTAACTTTGACTTCAATTGATTTGCCTGCTGCTACTTGAATTTGCTGTTGCTTTTCAAAAGAAATGGATGCAATACTGTTGTCTTTTGTAGAAAATGAAACAGGTTCGATAGGAGTAGGATTGGAATTATTCTTTGTATCGTAACCATGAACAGATAAAGCAGGACCATGGACCAAGTTAAAAGTCAAATCTTTATCGCCATTGTTATTAATAGTAATTGTTTGTGTTTCTTCAAAATGTTCAGTATCATTGAAACTAAGCTTGGAGGGTGATACATAGAACTGTTCATATCCTTGAAGGGCACGTGTAACACTCACAAGACCAGCACCTTGGCGAATAGGAGAATCGCCATATTGGCGAAGATTACTCAAGGGTGAACCGACTTTATAAATATAAAAAAAAACAAGAATTAATTTTTTTTTCATTTTTACACTTTTACACGTAATAAAAAAAACTTACGTGGACGAGCAAAGTTCATCAATGCGGTCTTGACAATTTCTGGATCAGCTTCTTTACGTTGATTTTCATTCAAAGCGCTTAAAAATAAAGCAATCGATCCTGTGACTAAAGGAGCAGCCATGGAAGTACCAGATAAGATACCATAACCACCTTTATAAAGTGGCAATGTCGAGAACATATCACCACCAGTGGCAGTCAATTCGGGTTTCAAAGCAAGTTCATTAGTTGGACCAAGAGAAGAAAAACTAGCAAGTCGATTTGCTTCACTTTTGGGTGATGCTAAAGCAACAAGTGCACGAGTAAATTGACCTTGAGTATCACCCTTCGTTTTCATATAACTGAGAATAGATTCGCCAGCGATGGAATTAATAAATCCAACGGGTAACTGTGCATTTGAAGTGCTCGTATCAGGTTTGACCGTTTCATTACTGTTTGTATAAACAAGGGCGATCGTAACATTAGCATTTTTGGCATGTTGAAGTTTTGTCATCAAATCACATTCATCGTTGTCTTGGATAAGAGTGATGGTATTTTTGTATTTGTCTTGATTAAATTCAGTACACGAGTCCTTGATAGATTTAAGGGACAATGATCCATTGAAAGAGATTGGTTTATTGACAATAGTACGGTAAGCTATTGTTGTTTGTTTGTTTACAAAAAAAAAATTATAGTTTAAGTAACACAAACTTTTTGCGATATGTAAAAAAAAATGAGAAGGCAAAAACTTACGTATATTAAGGACATCTTTTTTTTTATTATTGGATACGTTCATAACATATCCTGGTAGTTGAGTATTCATGGAAGCACCAACAGCAATAACGCCATTTGCAGTTGCAGGCGATGCAGTCAACATGATTCCGCTTGTTCCAATATTTCCACTAGCAACAACAACTAAAAAAAAATTAGTTTGGGTTAAAAACAGATTAGTATACTATATTTGGATGAAGAAGGGGATGTTACAACTAAAAAAAAATTATGTGCGTCTAATATTTTTTTATAGACTTACCATGTACACCTTGTGACACGAGTCTGTCAGCAAGTACAGCAATCACATCTTCATGCCATCCACCATCTTGACCAAATGAAAGATTTAAGATATCCATATCGGCTTCATAAGCCATTTCCATAGCCTTGAGGAAAACATCTGTTGTGGCTAATTGTGAGTTACAACCGAAAACTCTATTTAAATTATTTAATTATTATTATTATTTTGTTTGCTTTTTTATTTGTTTCCAGACCGCCTTTTCTTTTTCCAAAAAGAAAAAAATGTATATCTTACCTCCACATGCCTAAAGATGCAGCAGGTGCTGTACCAGTCCAATTCTATTTGATTTTCATTGAAATTATTAGTTTTTCTCCTTGGCGTAATCATTTTTTTTTTAGTTTCGATTATTATCTAGTATATGTATTACCAAACGAGTATCAGTGGCTCCGATTAATCCTAAAATAAGTATGATATAATAATAATTTTTTTTAGTTCGTTTCTACATGATTTACAATTGATATCTATTTATTATTTATAGTCTTACCCGATACAAATGTACCGTGACCTGTAGCACCCACTATATTTAATAAAAATAAAGCAATCGAAAAATATATTAGCCAGTGTCCCAGAAATATGGTTTTCTTTTTATATTTCTGCTGGGTAATATATTAAATCAAAATATATCACAACCAGAAAAATAAATAAAAACAAAACAACAACAACATAACAATGAATACTTTGTACCTGCAGTTGGAGGACAATTATCTAAAGGATCATTATCCTCTTTAACTGATTCATGTGTTCCATCATAATCATCACCTACTAAATCGTATCCAAACTCTATTTTACATCCGGAACCGAAGCATCCGCCAAGTGCCGGATGACGATAATCAACACCAGAATCAATAATACCGATACGAACATTAGTACCATTAACACCAAGTTCTCTATATGCTTCATTATAACTTTTTGTTAAAAGTGGTACTTGTTCCTAGTAAATAAAATGTTTTCATTCATTAATAGTTCATTATCTCATTATTAATAAATTATTCAATGGGTCAGCTATCATCGTTTTTTTTTTTTTCAAAAATCAAATGCCTTACAGGTGAAAAAGGTTGTATATTAAAGGCTTGATTGGTAAATTCTTGGGCAGTATCATCCGAAAGACCAGAAGGACGTGAATGATGTGAAACAGGCCAAACGTTAACAATGTCAGGATGGGCAAGTGCAGCTTTTGCGGAAACTGAATCACCAAATTCAACCGAGGCACCGTTTAAAAGTTTGGAATTGTATGTATAACGTACTTTTCGAATGTCATGTTGAAAGAATGTCGATTCACTTGGCGATCGATCAAATTCGACAATGTAACCATTGTTGACGACTCCTGTTGGTATAGTTGATTTAGCAGCCCATACCAATGTTAGGAGAGGCGATAATAATAATAATAGATACGTATTAGTATAATAAAGCATTATTATATAAGTATGCTCCTTTTTTTTTCGTTTGTTTCTTTTTTCTTTTAATGGCACCCCTTAAATTAATATACAATAAAAATAAAAATAAAAATAATAAAAATTAGTTATATATAAAAAAGAAAGAAATAAGGGAGAGAAGGAGAGGGAGAGTCGGTGGAGGAAAGAAAGCGAGAGAAGGAAAGTAATGGGATGAAAAGGGAAAGGGAAATGAAAAAAAGGAAAGGAAAAAAGAGAAGAAAAAAAAAAGAAACAAATGAATAAGTTATTATATATATATAAAAGGGTTGTCAAGAAAATAGTTACTACAGTAACAGAAATCAAGCGGATACAATCGAATTTATATAGTAGCACGCACTGGTAAAGCGGAAACATAAACGTAACACGAGATCGAATAACTAAATATAGTAACAAGAATGCCAACCTTGGTCGCAATTTTTCATTTTGATTGACTTCGGAGCAGAAAACACAATAATTTTTGTATGTGTAGCTTGTGCATCTTTGCCTTTTATTTTTTATTTTCTAAATAATTACATCATGAATATAGCACTTTTAAGCTCAAATTTAATACTATCTAAAGTAGCACTAATATATACGGGTCCTCATAAGAATATTAAGAAATATTTAGACATGTTTTGGTGTTACATACATATAGAAAAACAACAATGTGGATGATAACCCTTTGTTCAATAATAATTTTTTATTGTCGCTGCTAGGTAACAATTATTAGCGACGTTACCAAAACAATGGAATAGAAACTTGATGAAGTATTAATAAGAGTTTTTCTTTTCTTTATTCATTCCCATGATTGTTCCAAAAACCAAAAGTTGATAATAACAACATTTCCATTCATTCTTTTTATCGCTCTTCATTGTTTTCTTTGAAATTATATATTCTTTATTAAATTGCGCGTAACTTCTCTTATACAATAAGCTACTACTAGCTACTCATTTCATTATTCAGTTATGCAACATTATAAACAATTACCAAGTCATCGATTTTGGTTTCTTGCGCCATCAGCGTCAACGACAATATTAACAGAAAGTAGTTTATAATATAACATAATCTTTTAATTATACTGTTGAGACATATAGCCAACGAAAACTCATGTCTTTTGAATAAATAAAAGTAGCAACAAAGAAAAAAAAAACGTGTTTTCCAACGAGGTCACTGGGATCAATTTCTATTACTCAGTAGCACGATGCATACTTAATAATGTTATTATACAACAGATAAAAAACAGACTATTATAGTTGAACTCGCTATTTATTAAGCTTTTCAAGAGTGAAAAAAATAACTATATATGGTATAAAATTTGTTTTATACTTCTCGAAGATGTATATATAAAACAAGGAATAATTTAATGAAAGGAGAGTAAATTATTTATCTATTTATTCAGGTAAAATAGGAGGAAAACAACAGCTGCTCGTACATTATAAGGATACGTAAAAGCTATATTTACCTACTATGTCTTTTTCCCCCCTCAAATAGATTATAAAATATAATAACTACCTACGAATCAACAGTCTGATCCTCCTTGTTTAACCTTTTTATTGAAGAATATATATACTACTACTTCTCCTTTACCTAGTTTTTTTTTATGAAAATGATTTTTGGAACTTTTTAAAGAACCGATTTGCTTCTGTGTTTTCTTAGATGTTTAAAAAGTATAGTAGAACAAATAGCGAAGTATCGCCGATATGAATAAATATTTGCGGGAATAATAAGAAGAAAAAGAGCTCCTATAGTACATTGACTCATTGTGTTATTCATATTAGACATATTCCAAGAGTCAAATTTATTTAGCTTCATGTTGCTGATGAATGGGTTGTCTTCATTGTACTAGTGTATTGAACTATATAATCTTTCTCATAGAAGATGAAGCTGATGACCAGCAAAATCGCAAATCATCTTAAACACTGAGATTGAACGTGATGAAGTGCTATATATAAGCAATTAAACGCTTTATATTGCTTCTTTCGCAAATACAATAATTCAAATCACTTCTAATAATAAAGACAATAATACCCATAAAATATTTGAAAGTAAGAACGAAATAATAATCAATGTATGTATAATTACATATAAAATAGTAAAACAGATACAGTACATCATATTGGGGCACACTTGTAGATAATGATCAATAATATCTGCAAAACACCAATTAGGAAAAAGTCATTATACGCACTTTGAGTACTGATGGTCTTATAAAGGCAGTTTTAAATATTCTTTTATATTAATATTATACCCATGGAAAAAAATAAAAATTATCGGAAAACCTAGTGACAGCTATATATCGGGTATAGTGATCCTTACATTTTGTACAACAACATCGTTGACATATACAATCCGCTTATTTGTTTATCTTTGTAACAGATGAGCAGAGACTAATCTTAAAAAAGAAAATAAGTTATTGATTATTCAGCCACATCCGACAGAACGGTTTCATGAAACAAAATAAGGAATCAATATTACAGTAGTATTTATGAAAAAAAAAAGACAAACTATAACATAAGAATATGTGTTTATATTATTCTTATTGTTACATAAAAAGAAATCCTAAATTGACTGGAAATGCATTTAAGCTCATAAGATCAAAAAGTTCACATATGCTTTTTAAACTCGCCCCATTTTCGGTCGAAATGGTAATTTCATGAATGTTCAGGTAGTACTTATAATGGTCACTTGATCACTCTGTTCATCTATCATGTAACATATAACATAGTATTGTTACTGCATGACACGGATCTGCGGAGTTATTTGTTTACTCTTCTTTTTCATATTTTTTTTGTTTATTGTGCTTTACCTTTCTGCTGAGCAATCTTTCTCTCTTCTTTCTCTTCTTTATCTAGCCTGATATTTTATATAAAGATATAACGAGTTCTTTTTTGAGTCACTATTATTATTATGGTCTCCCAAAAAATATACCACACAACACCACCAAAAGCTACTCCTCGTTCTATGTGGCGACATTGTTTCAAGAAACAAAAGGAAAAGATTGATACAAAAGATGATGACGATACTTCCTTTATTTCCTTGGAGCCTACTATTAAATCAAGTGATATAATTGTATGCGCACGTCGAGAGAAAATATATGCAGTTCATAAAGAAGATGGTCGTAGATTATGGCGGATCAAATCACCCATTGGATCTAGTAGTGGAATTATTTCTATTTACGTGACAGAAGATTATAAAGTTCTTTTAGGTGCAAGAGGAAAAGCAGCATGTATTGAACTAAGAACTGGAAAACATCTTTGGACACAAAAAATGAAGGTTCGTCTTTATTATATATTAATGGTCCTTTTACAACTATACATTTCTGATATACCAATCTATATATATATATATATATATATGTATTAGAGACGTTGGATTTGTAATGAGGTATCCATTTTAAGCACACCATACGATAAGCCGTTATTATCACTGGATTCAGAGACAATGTCTCAAATACGATTACTTGCGGATCAAGATAATATATATAATGGCAATAAAGATTATCAAAAAACATCATCTTCATCATCACCAAGATGTAGGTCAAATAACGATCATAACTTATTAATGGATAGCAGTAGCGGAGAATCGGTACTTGGGAAGAAATACAATCGTCGTTCAAGTGCGACCTGCTTGGATGAAGACTACGACATAGAATGTCAAGAACAAAATAAAGATCCGAAACGGGTTGTTTGTGCCACAAGCTGGGGCCGTTGTTATGGATTTGACATGAATACGGGAGATCAACTGTGGCGTTTCGATTGTCCAAAAGGAAGATTTGGATTTCCAACCATATTATTCGATAGACGAAGCCATGATAAAAATAATAAAAGCTCTTCGTGGAATTTATTTATCGCATGTAATACTATGCTATATTGTTTGGACCCGAAAACTGGGAAATTGCAATGGTCAGAAAAATTATCCAAGAGTCGTTGGTCCATCAGTGGATATGTTACTTTGGCAACTGGATGGAGTTCTCGATTAGCAGCAGAATCGTATGGAGGCGGGTTTTCTCAACAACCTCTTGTACAAATCGCTGATCTTGAACAAAACTTAGAAGCTACTGCTAGAGTAGCCATAGCGTAAGTTTTATTTTTCTTGTAATGGTTTTGTTAATAGTAGATAATAATAATTATTGTTCATGCAAAAGCAAGCGTGCTAAAATTATTGATTTTTTATTATGATATAGTCTTCTTGCTGGAGGTGCCAAGGCAGGTATTGCTATTGCAGGTGCTGCTGCTGCCTAAAATCATTTAACTAAACTATTATTATTTGCATATATTCTTTTCGCAAACCTTTCATTAGTAGCCCATACTAGTGTATACAAATTAAAACGATCTTATTTTACAGGATTTTTCCATGATATCGCGGTTTACTTTTTTTTTTTAAGTTTAAGCTCTTTTTTTAAAAAAAGACTTGGTGTTTTTTTTGGGGGGGGGTTGCTATTAGATTAATTTTGGCGGCATTGTCAAACAATATAATTATGTCCAGGCAGCTTAACTTTGAAGCTCCCCCAATGAAAGTGAAATTTCAAGCCCAAAATTTTACTATAGGTGAGTGACGAAATCAAGTGATGGAGGTAATTTTTTGGCCCGTGTGACATGTCTGGGCCTGATGGAATTAATTCTTTAATTTTTTAGAAGGATTTTGAGGGTGCGTAGCACCCTCAAAATCCTTCTTTTTGTTAATGGTGTTCGTTAGAATAATGGGTTTTAGATAAATCAAAAGTATCATGGCGAAAATATCAAGCGTCATCAAGACCTTTTACTTTATATATGGGGTTCGTCAGAATAATGGGTTTCAACTATATCAAAAAGAGGATGACCAGAATATCTATAACCAAAGATACCCTTGTAAAAAATTATTGATGTGTAGTAACGAACATTGATATTCAACTTTTAAAAATTCCATGATATACACACAGTAGCTAAGCATGTCATTATGTATGGAAAAATAAAGAAATATATACGTAATTGATATTACTACGATTACTATTGCGAGTTTAATTTATTACATTTGAGCTAAGCAAATCAAAGCTTTTTTATCAAGTACAAAAGAAAGAGTAATTATATGGTGATGCAATGATATAAAAGGAAAATTGAATAGATTATTTTTGAAAAAATAGAAGCACAGAACGTTATTGGTATATATGTTTGATTATAAAAAATATAAAAATATTTTTTTTAGGGGTTATGAAGGATTGCGATTTTGGCATAGCTTTGATTGTGCGCGCCCTTTACAGTTTGCAAGGCCACATCTACAAGTACGTGTACGTTTTCGTGGTAATTCCCATGTCGAAATAGGGACTACAGTTGATGATGAGCGATGTGTGAGTACATTAGGTGATAAAGATATATGGGAATGTTGTGGGAGTATTAGCGGTGTTGGTGGCACTGATGGTGGTATTGACGGTGTAAATGAGGAGGGTGGTTGAAGTGGCCTGGAAGTTGGTGGCGGATAGTATCGTATATCTTGTGGAATGTACGGCTGTATACCCTGCGGAACGAAAGGCTCGTGCTGTTGTTGGCGTGTAGATGTTGAATGGGGCCGTTGAGCTGGAGTTATTGATAAAGAAGAATTTGATACGCCATTGGATAATATAGGAGGTGGAAGCACAAAGGAGTTGGTATTCGATAAAGTAATTGTTGCATCAGTTGGTATATTTGGAGGCGGCGGTAAACTTATATCATTGCTTCGACTAGGAGATTGCAACTGTTCCCTCATGGTTATCAATTCGGTGTTATTTCTGGTAATTGTACGGTCTATTACTTGACCAGAACACCAAGATTTGTGGTGTGATTTGAGAATTTCAGGTGTTTTATAGAATATATCATTACCATTAGCATGGTTACTATTCCATTGTTGGGCTTTTTGATTCCAATCAATTGGTATATCTGTGCTTCTGGGCATTATATTTGAAAATAAAACGAATTCCTGGCGGGTATGAATAGGAGTTACAGCATATCTGGTTTTTAACCTTGAAGCAATATACTTGTACATTTTTCCTTTTTGGTTACTTGTAGCTCCAATTGGCAACACTAATCGCGTACTTAATCTGATTGGTAATAATGGATCTAAACCATGATTATTGTTGTTCTCCGTGCTAACAGTATCGATGTGTATATTACTAGCAATCTCCTGTGGAAAAGGTGTGATACCAAATGTCTCATCAGATTTACGTAATTTCAAAGCATTCTTGACTATGAGAGATGCTGATGGATCGTATCTTTTTTTAGATTTATCATCCAATGGCAATGACTCTTCTAAGTTGGAGATAGTTTGTGTTAACCACGGATCATAATGACCTAAATGTTTTCTACCATGTCTATTTTTTGATCCAACCTACAGTTTAAAAAAAAGAATATCAGGACAAAAAATTAATAAATAATTCTAATTCTAGTATTTAGGTTGGTTGGTTTTTGTACAAATACATACATCAATATTGTGCCGTAATCGGTAATCCGCTAACATACAGTTGGTCATATGTGGGCCAGCACCGAACGAGCCAAACTTTCGGATTATGTTTTGATGCACACCTCCTTCAAGAGAATTAGTACCTCTACTACATCGATACATTGGAAGATTGTTTTTATCTACCCCCATTTCAAAATATAATGGTATTTCTGGTGGGTCTGATACTTCTCCCATACGTATAGCCTTCAGAACATTACGTGCTTGCTTCCATGTTTCATGGTCAAAAAGAGGTTTTCTAGTGGTATCACATTCTAATGGACCATATTCAGCAAAAAGATTTTGAACGACAGGGTATAAATCTTCAGGCTGAGGAACTGTTCTTCTACATCGGCGCAAAACCCAAGCAGGATTTTTAGTCAGCATGTAATCCCATGAATGGCCAATTGTTCGTAAATGTTTTTCTATTCGGTTACGGTCTTCACTATTAGCAACAAATATAGCATCTCGGAAACGACGTTTGAATTCTTTAGCCAAAAGGTGCTTTTTTGGAACTTTGATCATATCCATGAGATGAAAAATATCTTTTAAAATTCTTGGATTAGGGGACTGGGTATATTGCTGTTCTGATGTCAAATTTGGAAGATATTGTGATCCTGCTGTAGAAATTAATTCATGCGCAATTGGTATATCATTGGAATCATTGTCAGATGAAGAAGAGGACGTAGCAATTGATGCTGTTTCGATATAATCATCGTTTGTTTCTCTATATTCATCAGGATTACGTTCAGGAACTACGGAGGTATCATTTTCACTTGG